>JAPVRG010204072.1:0-16095 GCA_029783565.1 Rhagoletis cerasi | reverse complement strand
GTAAGTTGGTTGTGGGGAAGAAGCGAACCGCAGCTAACTTGAAGGGGATCCGGTTTTGGAAAATAAAGGAAGAAAGTTGGCTTTTGGTACTAAAAAGTTAAAAGCGTCTAATATTTGAGCCATCCTATTGTTTTCACTATACACTTTTCTAGTAAATATTGTTACTATACACACCTGAGCATTAAACTAAAATATGTGAAAAAATGAGATTTTTGACATTTTTTTATAAAAGTTGTATAGAAGTATATTACAGGCTATTTGTAAGATAAATGTCTTTTAAGTTAAAGTTTTTTTTTAATTTTTTAAAGTTCGATGTATGAGATTTTGACATAAATACACTAGAAAATATATACATATAACTAACTTTTCTTTTGTCAAGGTATTAAAATCAATGTTTGGGAAAATTGAGAGTACGATTTTTAGTACTTTTTCATGAAAATCGCTGTGATATAAAAAGTAATTTGTCAAAGAGGCAAATTGAAATTTGTTAATGTACGCGACCCGATAACAAAAATCAAACGGTGAACATGCACCGACAGTCGAGCATGTCCGCGTACATGTTCGTCGTTTAAGGCCAGCTTTAGTATCGAGAAAGATTGCTAGAAATGCATTCGCTATGTGAACAGCCAAAGAGCTTTTTCCAATTTTTCCTACTTTCGAAAGATACTTTACATGCAAGGTTTGTGCGCATGTAGCTGCTTTCTGAAAATTTCTCAATTTCACTGTCGTTTCGAAATATATTGCACTGACACGTCTGACAGCCTCTTTATTCTCCAAATTTTTTTGACGAACCAGAAAGGCAAAAGGAAATAAACCAAACAATTTTGACAGTTGACTGCAGTTCTTGCTCAAATTTTCTTTGCTTTCCTTTTGTGAAAATCTATTTACCTAAATTTTGTTTTATTTGTTCGTCTATTAATTCGGCGTTTTTGGCGCCAGCCGAGGATTTTCATAAATAGCATAATCATTAAAAAATGATTATTATTTATTGAAGTATAAAATATTTGGAATTATTCGAAGAAAATTGTAATTAACATATCGGAGTATTTCTCTGCAAATAAACGACTTGCAAACGTATACGTTGATACTGAAATATATCTAAGAGTACTATTAAAAAAAAAAGTAAAATTAACGTGGAGAAATAATTATTTGCGCCACGAAGGGGAGTGCCATAAGCTAATAGCGGTGCAGAAGCAACGCAGATTTGGGCAGCTCAATCAGTTCGTTCTTCACAGTCCGTCGTGGCGTTTCTAAAGAAGAGCAACAACGAAGAAATCGTATCATGGTAAAAATTAATTTATGAATTTGTATAAAGTGCTTTTCTATTGTTTTTTATTTGTTTCAATATTTGTTGATTGTTGTGTTTGTAAGGTTTAGCAAAATCTGATTTCTACAGCGATTTGTATTTAAGCGGAAAAAACTGATCAGTGAGATTTGTGTGACTCATTGACTCTTCCATGTTGGCGTTCGATTTGCGGCATTATGCTGGCGAATAGCATCACCTTCGTTTTGTGATTATGCAATTTTAAAGAATTTTTGCTTTTAAGCTCCTTTAATTTGTTTACTTCGTCGCCGTTCAAGGCGGTTGAACATAAACCTTGAAATTCATGGACAATCGCATTGTGCCCGACAAAGTAAATATTATACATATGTATGTATGCGAGTTTAAATGTTTATATTTATAGCTGCGCTGAAAGTATACACATTTATAAACATTTATACGCATGTATGTACATATGTACATACTTATGTCGTATATTAATTTTTGCTGTAAATTATATTGTTTTATTTTTTGTATCTTGAACAAGTAGTTAGCAACATTGTTGTTATTGTAACGCATTCAATTTACTCAAATAGTTTTTGAGGAATGATGCGGAAGTGACAGTCCTGGGTCGTTCCGGTTACGTAGACCCGACTGTCGTGGGAACGTAGTTAGGAACGTAGTGTAATTTCATTATACTTTCGCTTCTATTTTAGGAATACTGACCGGTTTTTCAAGGGTTAGTGTGCGAATATTCTATATTAAAGTCAGTCCTGAATTGTACAATAATATACATATGCTCAAATAGCATGTTTTTTTTTGTTAATATTGCACAAAACTTAAACTGTATGTATGTAGGTATGTACGTACGTGTGTATGTATGTACATTAATATATTCGCTTGGTCCCACCATTCTGGAATCCTGTTTGTTCTGTTTTATCAAGCAATGTAAATTTTCATTCTAACATGCATAATTCTGTGATCTCATCAATATATGTATGTACTTGATTGTAAATTTATCATATAAATGTATGTGTATCACAGAATATGTATATATGTATGCATGAAAAATTACAAAAGTTGAAATAATACTATACGAATATTATATGCTTAGAATTTTAGCGACGCTTTTCTGAGCTCTGCAGCCGTGGAAATAATTACACTTTTAAGTAGCCACTATACACACAGCATTAATTGATCATGCGCTTCATTAAGTCGGAACCATATTATGAGGTATCCAGCACTATTTTTATTTGCTTAGTTGATTAGTTTATAGCATACAGTTATTGAAATAATGTATTTGATGATTTTAAATGACTTTCCTCATTTGTGTCCGCTTTCAGGGTCTTCCACCATTTAATGTGTCGGGTAGTCCCTTCAATGTCGTCCCCATACACAATTATCCCGAGCTAATGAAGAAGACATGCGAGCTGATTAACTCTGAATGGCCGCGCAGTGAGACGGCTCGCATGCGTTCGCTTGAAGCTTCCTGTGATACCCTCCCCTGCAGCTTAGTTTTAACTACGGACGGGATGAATCGTGTTATTGCTCATTGTAAATTAAGTCCAATACCGTCAAAGAAGATGGCCTGCTTCGTTGAGTCGGTAGTGGTGGACAAAAGTTGTCGTGGACAAGGTTTTGGCAAATTAATTATGAAATTTGCGGAAGACTATTGTCGTATTGTATTGGATTTAAAAGCAATTTATTTATCAACCATCGATCAAGATGGTTTCTATGAACGCATTGGTTATGAGTACTGCGCGCCCATTTCAATGTATGGACCGCGCCATTGTGAGCTACCTAGTTTGGAGAATGCCAAAAAGAAATACATGAAGAAAGTCTTATAGATATCAATGCCAGTATTATTAAAGCAAACTAATGAGAATGGGAAAGCTACTGATTGGAATATTAGCGAAATAACGAAGATAATGGAGGTCACTTCAAGAGGAGGCTACGTTTATGCGCTTTATAGCTTTTGAAGATAATATTTTACTATAATTAGAAATACTACATATATCGAAGAAACGCACAAGCATATGTCGATATTATTAACAAATTAAATTTGTTATTAATGAAGGAAATGAACTACGGACTGTAAATAGAAAAAATATCAAAGTATGGAAATAGAGATGTATACATTAACCAGATAAATGTTGCGCCAGATTGCTGAAATGTTAGCTCTCTTCGAATCATTCGCTATAATTAAACATCCATGAGATTTGATGAACTACATATAATTCCATTAATATAAATATTTATATACATACATAAATACATATACTGCTATTGATTTCTTAATATTACTTTTTGATGGTATTTCTATGTTACTCTTTACATTTATCGGTATGCTAAAAAGAGCTGCAGCACTGCTAGCTATTTATTAGCATTATTATCATTGGCACTCTCGACAAACTGCTTTTGCACTTATTATTTATTAGTGATTGTTTATTTTATTTTTGATTTGTATTAAATTAAACATGTTTGTGCTTCTGAAATGAAATCAATTCAATAACTTTATTTCAAGATGACAATTTTAATTTTAAAACTTTCGTTCCAACTAAAAATTTATTGGGCAGTTTGGTAGTAAGCTTAGCTGTGTTTAGATATTATATCAAAGCAATTATTAAATATTAAGAGTGAGCCAATCAATGAATATCACACGTTAAAATCTTCCAAAATTATTAAAAACAAGTGTTTTTAGTACTTTAGTACTATAAAAATATTCTTTTGTGAATATTTTTTTATGGGAATATTACTGTTGATACGCTTTGTAGTTTTAAAATATCGGCACCATTAATGCAACAGGCCCCATTTGACAAATGTGTAATTTTACAGAAGCATAAAACCTTTTAAATTAACATAGAAATAGCGCTTTCACGGCTGTTCTGAAGATTCCGATAAATCTTTTATTTTTTAAGCTATGGCCTTAATGCTGGTCTATCTTATAGAAAACTAAAGGAATATGCAAAAAAAGAACAAGGAAAAAGTGTCATATAGGGCCTTTCGCATTGATGGTGATGATATGTAACATAAATGTTACATAGACCGTTAAGTTGAATGCAAACAACGCAACATTAAAATAGAATGAGTTTATAAAACCCATAATCTAGAACACAATAAAATGAACAACGTTTAAAACTATAAAAATATTGTTTTCTTTTTAATGCTGCAAAGCATTTTATAAGAAAACAAATTTATTAAAATCATACGAAAAAATCAAATTACTCAAATATGTTAATAACTTAAGTATGTATGTACGTCGAAAATTTTGAGTCACCTGTGAGAAAACATTTAATTTCGCTTTGAATCAGTTGTAGATCATATGCAACCATACATTTGCTGTTTTTTTTAATTTGCGCTCCACTAAGCAGCTCAAAATAGCATCATAATTTCATTGATCAAGTTCAAGTTCGAGGCGACATCAACCACCAGCTATTGCCGACAAGAATAGTGATTAAAACGACATACATATGTATGCGCATACAAGCTGAAAATGTATATGCCTTCCTCGTGGATGCGTTGCCACAAAGCATGCGACAAAAAGCAAAAACTACAACAATTCAAACTATTCAGACGCTTGCCGAAGCAGCCCCCATACAGAAGAAGAAATCAACAATTCAAATTAGAATTTGGACGTTGATGTAATGGTTGCCCGTCTGGTTATTTTCATTTTCGTCTGCCTATTGCAACAAGAAACAATGTGGTGCAACAAAGTGCTGGTGTGAAATTTAAATTACACATAAGCATACTTACACATGTAGATATGTACGTATGCGTTTGTGTGTATGCATACACATTGTTGTGATACATGCATCTGGTATAGTTTTTGGCACACTAAAAACCTCAAGCATGTTTGTTGCATTAAATGCACGGCACGTTTTCTTTTTAACATTTAAAGAATACTTTCTGTTCAAAAAGTAGCCAAATATTTATTGTTTAAACGAAGCTCAAAACAAAACCAGCTTTTCTTTTGCTGGGTACCTACTTTATGTACACACATATTTATTTATTTAAAACGGTCATATGACCTACATGTATATATATATATATATATATATATACATATAAACATATATAAAAAATATAACAAATAGTGCAAAATCAACACGTATACCTTAATAATAGGAATAAAATACCTATGTTTATTTTCTTTTACAAATTTTTACAATTTTCTGCTCATCCATGTATGTAGTTATAACATAGTTTGTACATAAATTTCAAAACTTTAAGGATATTATATTATCGATGCTGTCGAAATGGACGAGATTCCGAGAGCAGAGTACCTGTACTTGGCGATTGGAAAGGACTAGTTTCCAAGACGCCTTGTTGTTGTTTTTGTAGCGGCTTACTTAGCCCTGCCTAGATCGGAAGATCGTCCGTCATTTCAAGCCACAAGCAGTTGTCGGTTCGGGTTGCTTTACAGGAAGGCGAAGTGGATGGGAGACGCGCTGCTAGGTCGGATGGAAAGGACTAGTTTCCATGCCGAACTATTCTATCTTGCAGTGATTAAATAGCAGCCTCTTGAGAGTACCAGCATTTTCACAAGTTGGTAGTTCGTGAAAGCATTTTAACCCCTTATAGAAGACATTTTTCTTGTCTACTTCCGTTTTATATAGCAGGAGCCTGAAGCTGTTGTTTTCCCTTAGTAGGTTTGAGTGGGTTTCACTAATGTACATATAACTCAAATAATCTGGAAGTCTACCCTGCTTTATATTAAATACGAATTTCATAGAGTGATAGAACATTTGCTGTTTCACGCTAAGCTAGTTTAAATCTACGATCTTTTCCTGTATGGGTGTGTCGTAACTCTTGTTTAAAATAAATTGCATGCCTCTGTTTTGCATTTTTAGAAGTTTATCAATTTATGTGTCGCTAGCTATGAAAAAGATCGTTGAACAGTATATGAAGTGAGGTTCAACTATAGATCTGTATGCCATGGTTTTATACCCTGATCATAGGTACTTAATGATCTTTTCATGAGATCATTTTTTTCGCAATTTCATTTACTGTGTATTCAATATGCTCCTCGAATTTTAACTTGTCGATGAATAACCTAGATACTTAATGATTTTACTTTTTTTGCCCTAGATATGATTATAAACTTTGTTTTTTCACATTTAATTGAAGCCTGTTTAGGCATAACCACTTGTATAAGCAATCAAGATCTTGCATCTTTATCATTGCATTTGGTAGATTACTGTCGCTGGTCGTTTAGAGAGTATCGTCAGCGAAAAGTTTTGCCTTACAGTATTTCAAATATACATATCTCTACTGGTCGATAGCCATCAATTTATACTATCTTGAACGCGGTGCGTTGAACTATCTTTATTCGATGAACTATTATAAGTTTGTACTAACTTAGCCAAGCGCGATTTTTTTTATCTTATCTCAGCGCTGTCAGACAATGTATCCTAACTCAGCCGTTAAAGATAGGCTAAATTGATGGCTATTCCCAGTTGAGATAAAGTAGTTCTGGGCCATAATTATATGAATTGGCTCAAGCAGCCCATTTACATATCGAGCCCTAACTTCGAAATTAACGTAAGCGACATTTTTTCCGAAATTAACTTTTTGATACAGAATTGTTCTAAAACCCATAACACGTCAACTGGTAAAATATTGTATCGTCAATCGTCATAATTACGGAGATATACGACTTTAAATTTTATAGTAAGCGACAGTTCTCTGGCGACACCCGCTGTTTGGAGTTACCGCAAAAACAACGTAAGCGACATATGTTGGTCCGTTTTCACAGTCATTAGTTAACTATAAACAGCTGTTTTTATCTTTTGGTTAACTAATGGGTGTACATTGGTTAACTACAATGGTTGATACTGTGAAATGAAAAGTGGTTGGTTTTCTTTAATCTATTAGTTAACTAATGACTGTGAAAACGGCCCGTAGGAGTTAGTAGTGACACTACATACATAAATGTAAATTGTAAATGTAAATGCCAAGGCGAATTTATACAAGGTGGTAGCGGCAGCACAAAAACAAAAACTACACTAACAAATTATACGCGCATTGACAAAAAGTACAAAACAAATTTACAACAATCACATCATTTAACTAATGACTGTGAAAACGGCCCGATCAGCCGTTAGTAGTGACACTACATACATAAATGTAAATTGTAAATGTAAATGCGTATCGTTAAAATATTTACATTTTTTTAATTGGAAACAAATTTCCGATCGCCTACCAAAAAAGGTAAATTTGCAATTAAGCAAACTGCGTTGTTTTTTTTTCGAGAAAAATTTATTCTCAGTTAAATACGGGTATTTCGAAAATAGCGAAACAAAGGCTTGTAGTATTAATTTTAATCCTTTAATTTACTTGTTTAAGTTTTTATGCATGGAATGCGTCCTACAAAGAAAATAAAATAAGTTTTTTCCAAAGCAAAATGCAATGTCTTTTGGTAGAATTCAATTAATGTATGCGCCACTTTTTTGTCTAGCAGCCTGCCATGGTGACAGCGAAATTAACGTAAGCGCCAAATTAACTATTTTTGGCTACAAATTAAGTTAAGTGAAGTTAAAAATGAGTCTATAACTTGTAGTGAACCGGGCTTAGAATATATTTAGAGTTTCACAGAAATTTTCCAAACGGATTATGAAAAAAACAAAAAAAACGTCTCTCCTGTGAAATTTGCTTTTTGGCGCTTACGTTATTTTCGCGGTTAGGGCTCGATATGATTAGAAAAGAAAACAGCGTTTCACAAGCACGGGGTTCATCTGCCATGCTCCCGAGATTTTTTCCTGTTCCTCATCAGTTTGGAGAAAGCGTTTTGAAATAAACTAGACTGCGAAGGAGAATTAGTCTTGGAATATGAATATCGGTTGTATTGGATTGGAGTGTACTATGAGTGGAATACTCTTAAGTTTTTGAACTTTGGACAAAGCAAATCATTTTGAATTTAGACTTTCTGTAAGGTAATTCGTTCTTTGAAAGCAATTTTTATTTATTATCGTGCGTTAGTTGAACTTTAGGATGCCTGTTTTAATATAACTTTAAAAAAGGCAGTAAAGTTCTTATGAAAGTATAATTTTTATCATCAAAAAATTTAATCATTTAGTAAGCTTTGTCCAAAATCCACAAAAATACTAATAAGTTTTCAATAACAAATTAACCGTTATCGTTTTACTGATAAATTCTTGGCACTTTTTGAACAGATGGTACATAAATGTGTATATATATATAGACATATATACATTACGTGGTATTACATACCACATACGTATCTAATTATGCGATTTTGAATTTTTGGCAATGACCACCAAAATGCCACCGGAAGGTAAATTTTTGCAAAATTTTCCGCATTTGTGTTGTCATGAATGTGACACTTTTGAATGTACATATTAGAGAATATATTGCACTCCCAGGCGATGCCGGCAATATGCCAATAGTTTCATTTGTTACGCATACTACTGTTAGCTATATTCATGCTTGACAAGCGCCGACATGCTAAAATTTCAAAGTGGTAAAAGGTGAAAAGGTCAGGTGGCTAATGATTCTGTTTGCGAGAAATTTGATAATCGATCGCTTAATACGCAACCTTACTGTAGACTACATATCTATGGTCGTTGCAAAGAAGCATTCAAGGTTTATATGCAATTCTATTTACCATGAAGTGAAATTTGAAGTATCTTGAAGGAGTGAATTTGTTTTATCATTTCCAAAACTACAAATGTTGAGTATTTATTTTTATATATAGTATGTATTTTAAATTACAGTCAATCAATTAAATTTAGAGGTTTTAAATTTTTCAAATACATCAAGGTATAGTTTCAGAATGAAATTGTATACTAGAATTTATATCTTACATACTCGCTCTGTCTATATATGTTTATATGTATATGCATTTACTTGAGGCGCAGAGTGCACTTCATTTAATTTTATAACAGTTACACAACTAAACCCTAACGTTCATGTAGTATGAACACGTTTAAATGAATTTATAATAAAACGCAAACAAGCAAAAGCTTCTTGGGTGCTGAATGGGAAAACTCCATTGCGTTAAACACATACAAGTTGTGTATGTATGTATAAAGGAACGGCAATTAACTACGAAAAAAAAGTAAACATATAAAATAAATAAAAGGTGTCTTAAGGAAAGGCATATAAACATTAACGCATATGTAGTTGCGTTTATTTTGAAACATTTGCATTTGCATTGTTTGTCGTCTTCTTGACACTGTTTTCTGTGCTTCTTTGATTTTGAGTATTCTTAAAGTGCACAGTCATACTATGTTGAATGTGGTCCATTACACATTTGAATGATATCTTGCATTGATGACATATAATTGACTTGTTTGGAGTACGATGTACCCCAGCATGTGCATTAGTTTTCTTTACCATTCTTGCAGAAGGTGGTGCCATTCCCGGCAGTAAGCCATCAACTGCGGCAGCTGCAGTGTTCGCTATCATTGTAATTTCAGCCAGAGCTATGCAAAATAATAATATATTAAAACAACATATTTTTTAAGTAACCTCTTAATTTAAAAATACCTTTTTTATCGTTAGTAGAATCGGTAGAGCTAACAGAAATGCTACTTAGGTCCGAGTGAGAACGCTGCGTTGCTGCACTAGTCGAAGATGTCATGGGTACTTGTGAATTTGTCTTACCATTAGATGAGTTTGCATGAAAAAATGCAGGCAGTTGAGCTTTTCCAACGTGATCCATCTCATGAAAGTTTAACTTACGCTTCTCATTTGGTGGAATTTTAGGACAATTTTGCAAAAGATGAATGTGTAAGGCACGCTGCAAAGCAAACTTTTTGTCACAATATTTACATTTATTTACACCGTTTGTTTGCCAATGTGCTGGTGCAGTGTTCGAAACGTTAGACGTCTTCTTAATAAAAGCCGGCAATTCATCACCTTCATGAGAGCGTTTATGAGCATCCAAAAGAGACTTGATGTTAAATTTGCTGCCACAAACATTGCAAACAAAGTATGTATCTGCTTTTCTAGCTACACTTGGTCGAGGTTTTGTATTCATTGTAGGAGCGGCTGTCGTTATATGGGTATCACTGCGTGGCTTATCAATGGGAAACATTGACTTTCGATTAGATTTTAGCGATTTTAAGGACTCAGGAAGAGGTTTTGACCCAGAGTGTGAACTGGTAACGCTATTTGAGGGTTGGGCAGGTTTCCCAACTGGCAGCATACTCTTGCGACTAGGCTTCAGTGACATAGTTGGTGCGACATTTTTCCAGTTCTGTTGCCCTGTTGGTAAGACAGACCGACGTGCTATTTTGCGAGCTGGGCTGTTTAATGTGGTTTTAACCAAAACAGACATGCGTTGAGAGAACGCGAAAGGACGCTTTTCTGGTAGTGATTTCGCATTTGTTGGAAGGATTGAAGAACGTCCCTTCGAGGTGTATGAAATTGACTTACGTTTATCCAATACAGCAGAAGCTTTGATTTTATCATTTATAAGCGTTGTAGATTCAGCGAATTTCAAAACCTTATTCATCAATTTAGGTATCTCTGAACTGATCTCGTTGTCTAAATTAGTTTTGGTAGCAATATTATTGACAGAAAAACGCTTTTTTGGATTTGTGATAATTCTCGACGGGCGATTAGTCTGAAGATCGGGCTCACAAAGAGATTTCTTTGCCACTGATTGGCGTTTGTTCAATGCTGCTGCTTGAACTGTAAATTAGTAGAAATTATATGAAATATTTGTGATTTATGTGAAAACTTAAATGAGTTTTTAAGCTTAGTTATATTCAAAAAAAAAAATTCTTGAATCATTTACCTTTACTTTCCAATGCAGCTGTGATGGTTTGATCCTCGATATTTTTTGGCGTTTTATCGCCTTCGGTAATTGCCAATTCGGTAGTTTTTGATGTCTTACAGTCATCTGTATTTCCGATTTTAACATTATCTGAATTTACAGTGGTTACTTCGACCATTTGTACTCTTTCTTCTTTAGGCAAAATGGGGATTTCTTCTTTATTTTTAGCACATGGTACAGCTACTTCATTTACAGGTAAAGCATTTTCTTTACCCGTACTATGGTCATTTTCAATATTCCCATCCATATCCATAAAAGCCAATTTAAGATTAACGCATCTTTCGGCGCTCGACCCACGATTTACTTCCACGCTGCGTAACAATTGTTCTTTTGTTGGTGTCGAACTGACAATGTTGAATTCCTGGAGAACTCTCTTTGGAATAGCAGACAGTTGTGAATGTGTCTCCATATCCTTGACAGATTCAAGGTAGTTTGAGTGAGATACCATTGCCTCCAATGTACTATTTTGATTCAGCTCCTGAGAGTTTTCCACTGTTTCTTCTTCATGGTCCATGTTAGATAAAATCGAAAGATCATTTGTGGTCGCTTCTAGAGTCTTGTAAGCTGTACTGGAAATGCTCGAATCGAACGACAAGTACATAGAAACACCGGTGCTATTTGCCTCACTATACGTTTGTCTGGAGACATCCATTTTGTATTTTTCAATTCAATTCCTTCGTGATTTTATTTCGACAAATGTGCCCACAAACTTAAAAACGGGTGCGTTGTCACTAAATTATTGCGTTTTGTGTTAAATTTATGAATTTTTTTTCAAAGCCCGCTTGGAACGCACTGAATATTTTTTTTTTGGTTCTTGTCAAAGCGTGCGTTACTTTTCGAAAGCATCTGTCACTTTTTTCTAATACAGAGTTGCTCAGACAAAAACACTGAACAATACTTTGAGGGGTGTTCAATGGCAAAAAATAAATATATGCTATCCATTACATCACGTCTGCACGCTCCTTACATTAAATAAGAGCAGGTATATAGAATGAGAAAACTCAAGCGGCGACCAATAACTTTTCGTAGACTTTGCACCTTTTATCTATAGATTTATGGAAGTTATTTGTCTATATAATTGTCAACTCGTCGTCCATAATTTTTTCTGAGGTTTGGAAGCATTTTAAAATCACTAAAATTGAAAATAAAAAAAATTAAATTGTTCAAAATTGTTGATTGAAAATAAAAATGTGTGTGAGCTTAAGTTTTGAATTTGAACCTTATATTAAGAGGTCTTCACACCGATCTCGCTGCTTCGTTAGTTGGCAGTTTTAAGCATACTTTGTTTTTGTTTTGTTGGATTTACAGCAACAAAATATGTGTAAATCTGTAAAAAAAAATTGCCAACAAACAAAGTACCGATATTGGTATGAGACCTGGTGTTGTTGTTGTAACCACATACAAATGGTATGAGGACTCGTATTGTTTGCAAACGTCAAATTGCTCAGACTGTTGTTCAATGTTTTATCTTACAATATTTTCATCATGGTCTCTACAAAAACGAGAATCCCCTTTAAATTGTTTTTTAATATTTTAGTGTTGAATATGGGCAAAGAACATAAATCTATAGAAGAAAATTCGTTCGATTGATTTACGTTCTTTGGTTCTACATACTAGCAATAGGAATCTTCGAAGTTTTTTGAATGAACAAATGGTATGTGAAGAAAATGGCAATGGGCCTGCAGCGACTGATCGTTGGTGTGGACCTCTAGTTAGAGAATCAAACATATGATATGGCAACGTTCCATGTGGAAATTCACCATACCTTTCTCAACACTTGGTAGCGCGGCAGCCATATTTCCTTTCTTTTGGATTCTTGAAGTGAAATAACCAAGATGGGTTTCGCAAATATCTGGTATTCTCATCCACGTAAATACGGCCAAGGCTCAAGATGCTGGTAAATATATAAAGTGCTCGTAATTTGCAACCAATTGTAGAACTTTAGAAATGAATTTCAAAGAAATGGTCCAAATATTTAAGTGCCAAAATATTTGAGGTTATATTTAGTTGGTGACCAAATGTGCCATGAGTGCTCCGGCATTAATGCAGAATTTGGTAGAATTAAGTATGCCCCCGGTTGAGTACGGAATTTGCGTAAAATTCATTTGTAATTTCCTTAATTGAGGGAGGCAAAAGAAATTTGCTTGCTAAACGATCTTTCTGCTTGATAATTGCCTATATGCAAATGCAGAATTGGTACAGTAAGCTACAGTGAAACAGACACTTATTTAATTATTACGTGGACAATTTTAAATTAATTACATGTGCATGTATATTTTAATAACTTATTTTATTTAATTTATTTTTCGTTTTCCAGCCGATCCTGCTCCAACCGTCACGGTTTGATTCGCAAATACGGCCTGAATATCTGCCGTCAGTGCTTTAGAGAGTATGCCAATGATATTGGCTTCAGGAAGGTAGAAAATTATAAGATTAAAACTGCATTTGCCTGTACTAATTATCTCAAATTTTTCTTCACAGCTTGACTAAATTGAGATAAAATCTCATCCGATGACGATTATCCGCATTTTGGATGTGTCATCACAATCATTTCACATACTAATGCAAGCAGTTTGCTGATATAAAGAGGCAAACTACGTGAATTAATATGTGGGCAACATCAACAACAGCAGCAACAACAACATCATCTGAAAGTTTGAATAAGAGGCAGTGTAGTTGACGAACTATAATGGTTGTCAATGAAATAAGCGAGAGTACAAACAACACACTAATGAAAAAGTGAAGTATCTTATTTGAGCTTTCCGATGAAAATAAAACATAACAAGATTAAATTTTGTATTTTTTTCTTTTTTAAAATCGATTCGAATTTGCTCAAACTCTATAATCTTAATTTTTGTTGACTAGAATTCCGCACTTTTGTTAACGATTGTCAGTTATTTAGGGAAGATTACGATAATGGTAACCGGGTCGGCATTTGTTATAAATCACATCGTCAACTGAAACGCAAAATCGTAACTAACCTCGTCACCTGAAACGCAAAAGGTCGACAAAAAAAATCCAAAAAATCCGAAAAATCACTTATTGACTGATTATGACGCATTTCTTCAAATAAGACGTCGCATCGTTTTACACAAAAGAAAATTTTGTTAGTTACGGCTTTTTGTATTTGACGTGACCATGCTAAATCCGGCTTTTTGCATTACAGGTGACTGTATGCAGTATTTACATATCGCACATCTTACCTTATAAATACAGTAAAAAATAAAAAGAATCGCAAGATAAATAATGCCATTTTTAAGATATACAGGACCCGAATAACGTACAGTGGTAATTTTATTCCGCGATTCTAATGATATTTTTTGCTTTAACATTAAATTTTCAAATTAATGTTAATGCAATAATTTATTGCATGAAGAATATAACAAGCATTGGAAACCATAATCTAATTATATTTTGAAATATCGTATTCGCTATAAAAAAATAATCAAAAGTTGAAGCACGTTATCAGGACTTCCAAGAAACGCGTAGAAAAAGGTCCCTCAAACTGGCGGCCAAAGCAATTATGTCAACACAATTAAGTCTGCATAAGCTTTTTTGGAAGCACAAATTTATCCAAAAATAATATTTCAAGCTGCAATTTATGTAGCATTAAAAACACTAAAAATATTGCTCGACTTCAAGCTGCCTATTCCCGCAAAGCCACAACTGCAGAGTGATTGCAGCCAATGGCTACAAATAGATACAACTTAGCAGTCACTCCAAAAACACACCTGTGCTGCAGAATATTTATGTACATCTACATACTTTGTCGAGTAAGTGCAACATTTTCACTCGAAATTATATGTAGATAGATCCTTTCAAGATGGAGCACCATGTTGTTATAGCGGCTTACTTAGCCCTGCCTAGATCGGCTTGTCTCTCAGTCGTTGTCATCAAGTTCAACTTACGGGAGGCCCAAGAAGTGTGCTACTCTCATTGGATTGGTATAAAGGGAGAGGGGCATTAGGCGTTAGTTGTGTAGGGTTTAAGGGGCGGCATGCGAAAAGATGCATCGTCATGTGGTGACTCTCCGCATGCTGGGCTAGAATTGGGGACATCTGTATTCAGCCTGCTCAGGTACGAGTTTAAGCTGCTGCAGTATCCGGAGCGCAGTTGTGCCAACTTAGAGCGTGTCTCCCGAAGTAGACGAAGTTCACCCCCCTATTGCGTATGTCGACTAGAAGTAGATAAACGACTACTGAGCGATTATCGCTTGTCGATGGGATTGTGAGTGTCGATTGGACGTTCAATTAGGGACTGGGAATAGTTTTTAGTCGCTCATCCTTCTACTGCTGTTTTTGGGTAGAAGGATGAGCGAGTAAAAACTCTTCACAGTCGCTAATTGATCGACTAATCGACATTCCCAATATCGACGATCGATAATCGCTCAATAGTCGTTTATTTATTTATTTATTTATTTACGCACCGTTTCGATAGAGAAAAACTAGGAATGGGTTTTAATGGAGTTTTAAACGCTGAGCACACATATGTATACCAATTTCATATTGCGGAAATAAAAATTGTGGATGATGAAATTTTGGATTTAGAAAACTGTTAATATCTTCGAAACCAATTAGCCGTAAGAAAAAATGAAGCACCACGTTGTATGTACATTAGGGTGTCCCTTATTTTTAATTTTCAAAAAATCTCAAGTCTCACCCCCTAAAAAGTTGAGGTTGGGTGCAAAAAGAACTGTCCTAAAATTTCACGCCCATTGGACCACGCTTACCCTACCCGACTTGCGTTTGCAGTTTGAATGGCTGTACCTCATACCACATTGCCAAGTTAGCACTCGAAAATGAAAAATAATAAAACAAATATGTACGTATGGAAATATGTTCACGAGTATCTTACAGGCTCGTTAAATAAATAAATTTACCAATAAATTTACCTAATTTAGTGAATAAAAATTGAGAAAAGGGATTTTATACACTATATTACTGCACATGAATCACCATGTCGTATGAGTTACCGCAACTCAAAATTCATACACAAGTCGGGTAAGGAAGGTGTGGTCCAAGGAGCGTAAAAT
>JAPVRG010204068.1:0-11929 GCA_029783565.1 Rhagoletis cerasi | reverse complement strand
TTTTTTTATATTTTCCTTCCTCCCTTTCTTTGCTTTGGTTTTTTCTATTCTCTTGTGCTCTGATAGCTGAGTTCGATAAATTTCCGATAAAAATTAGAGAAGACAACGATTTGTTCGTGATTTGCATGGTGATTGGATCTGAATCACCTATAAATGAAGTGATTCGCTCTTAAAATTTTGTGTGGTCGAATTATTTCTTTCCGTTCGTATTAGGCACGAATGGGAGAGTGAATCACGAATAGGAAAGGGAATCACTGGTTGTGCAAACATCGTTTAATGTAAATTAAATTAAATGCTGCAGAAATGCAACCGTGCAGAAAAGCTTTCCGAACGCATCCACTTTGTATAAAAATTCGCTTAAATCGAACGAGTGAAAGGGACAGTGTTGTATCTTTTATCACAAGTTTTTCGCAAGGAATCCAAAAAATATCAAATTGCAATAAAAAAGTATTAAAAATTTACACTATTAAAATTTGTCATCATTACTAATTTTCATTCTCAAAGTATTTCGATATTACAATATTACGTGCACTTGCTTGAATTCACTGTTTTTTGTCACACTATTTTTTTATATACATATAACTGAAACTTTTCTCAAAATCAAACTGTTTTCGTTTTCAAAATCTGGCAATAAATATTGAATTGTCATTTGCTCTGTTTGTCATCTCTTCCAATTACATACCATTTCCCTGTTGCATCTCATCAAACTGGAAAAGAGTAGTAAGTGTTTATTTCATCAGCCACACTGTCGCACTCGCTCGTTTTGTTTGCTTCGCCATCAAGTTCGGTGACAAAAGTCACTTTCTTCGTTTTTGCCTTTGCCTTGGCTAGTGAGTTTCAATTTTTGTGCATCGGTTTGCAGAAAAATAAATTTTTATAAGAAACGGTAAGTGCATTATTTTTTGAAAATTGTGTACTTGTTGATATAATTCAAAATTTAAATGCATAAAGTGTGAAATAATATTCAAGTTCTGTTGTGAGATTGAAAATTAAAGGTGGCGAAAATTCGGACATGAGTTTTTCCATTCGTCTGCTGCTTTCTATATATGTATGTATACATACATTTCACTGAGCGAACTGTGCCTATTTTCGGGTTTGGCTGCGTACATGAAATCGATTATGAACAAATTTCTATCTATCATCAAATGAGGCTGAATATTTTGGAAATTTGGTTACTTTGTCTTGTAAAAATTACTTCAGAAAAAGCAAAATCAGCGCTGCCGACGTCGCTGCTTCAGTACGTTAGCCTCGCAAAACAATGCCAATGAATCACACGAGCAACGTCGCAACCAAGATGGCGACGACGACGGTTGTTGAATTTGCTTTATCGCTCACGTTCACACACAAGTTTAACTTTTTCATTTTGTAATTTCATGTGCATGGGTCCACCACTCGTACGGTAGATATAAGTATTTACGTATGCTGCGCGTTTAGCTTCATTTGTTGGATTTTCCGCTTTCAATCTGCTGCCCGAGTCTCATCTTGGTCGGATATCAGATGCGCCATTTCATGCATCATATGTATGTATGGATATATCAAGAACTTGTATGCGACTTGCATATTTGTTATATACCTACCGTGTAATGTTCATTCTTGGCATGTAATCGATGCTGCGGAGGGCAACAACGACAACTGGATTTAGGCGTTGTTTTTCATCTTTTGACCTTTCGTAGTAAACTTTTTTGATCGGTCATAGGAGAGCATTGCCTTTTACGTGGTTCAGATTTCTATTTACTGCCTAAATTGCCGTTAATACTAAAAAAATTAATAATTCCAAAATGTACCTACACCAGTTTTTTTTATAGGGGAAATCAGATGTTGGGCAGAGGAATTAACGAGTGGGGCTGCTGCGACTGAGACGTCGATGGCGTGGCCGACGGCGACTGCGGCGTTAGTATCGCAGCAGCAAGTGCAAAGTGAAAATTAAACGTCGCTTTGCGCAAGTGAAAAGAGACGGAGACGACAACACAAGTCTGAATTGAGGTCGAAATCAATTTAAAGCTTTTTAGTGGCCGTCACTTTTTATATGTACAGACATATGTACTTATAAATACACATATTAAAAAATATGTGCACAATTTAACAGGAAGCTCTTTATTTATGTATTTTTTACCGCTGATTGATGAATTATCTTTTACTGTTATTAAGCTAATTTTTAAATGCAACTATTGTGGAATACATAAATAGAATAAGGACTCCAAAAATGAGGGATCATTTAGCCAAAAAACATGCACGAACTACCCTCTAAACGCGCATGCACTCAAACACTGTATACTTTTGAGCGCACCTCCCCCCGTTGCCTTTGTATTTCCATACATACTTTTGTATTTGTGCTCATACAAACAAATATCTTTGGCGATGAATTTCTTTGTTTGACCGCTGCATGAACAAAGAAAGTTCATAACTCTACAAAATTTAGACGTCATAATAAAATGTGTGAAATGCGCATACATATGTGAATGCGTACCTGCATATGTGCCATTCAACCTTGTTTCTGGAATTGTCTGCCAAAGTATTGTACTTCTGATACCTGACCGGACAGCACAGGTAGATATAGAATGTATGTATTTATTTTCGACACATTGTTATTGAACAATTGTATTTATCCAATACAGTAGGTAGTAATCGTAAAATTTTTAGGATTACAGTAAAAGTGCATATTCGCAATCATGCATTTCATAAGTCCGATTACAGTAATGGTAATGCTAAAAATTTTCTGGATTAAAATTACAATTGCAAGACTATATAAGTAATCAAAATGTAATCGTAATCCTAATTGCCCAGCTCTTGGTAACATCTATGTTGTGTTGCGGCTGTACTTTTCTCCTGTTAGTCATTTTGGCCATCTAACTCTTCCAACGGAAGTTCCAAAGAGGGTACGGTCTTCTTTGCTTGTGTGCACGGGTAAATCTATCAAAAATTGGGCTTGATGGGAATGAGTTGTATTGCGGTTCAGGAGATATATAAATCGTTACTTTTTGGGGTGTTATTAATCCATAGTAAAGTAATGACTGCTTATATGTCCCTCGCTCTTTGTCTCAGTTATTCACAGAGTAAGTTTTTAATCGAATTATTAGTCATCAAACTCGAATTTTTCATTATACTTTTAGTTGATGTTGGTGTTGTTGTAACCGCATACAAATTCGCACAATTCCCCAGAGTTTTGGGAGAATTATGCGGGAGTGACCGCCCTTGGCCAGATATGAATCTGGGTCGTTCCGGGTACGTAGACTCGACTGTTGTGGGAACGTTGATCGACGCTATTGCTGAATCCACCGCAGTCTGATTTTCGCTTAATCTATAAAAATATCACTAAATCCGAATAGGCACATATGCATAAATTCAATGATTCAGTGATATAATCGCAGATTTCACGAAAATTGGACTGCAGTGTTTTCAGAATTGGCCCCGAAGATATGCTTATACGTGACCCGGCCTATGAAAAGGTGGCTTATGACTCAAAAAAGAAAGGACTTTCTAGTTTTCACCACGTGAAAGAGCGTCTCAAAAACTATCGAAACCATGTCATGTCATGTTTTGAGTCATAAGCCACCTTTTCATAGGCCGGGTCACATATGTTCCGTTAGTAGGTACTTTGTAACACGTTCAATCAATAGCATTTGCTAAATTTAGTAATAGAGAAAACTTTAGAAAACTCACTTGAAAAATCTCTAAATGTTTATTTTGCCTTAAATCGGGCAAATTATTATTTTCAAAAAATCCATTTAGAACGAACATACACGAGACGTATAGGCGAAGAGAGATAGGTAAAAAAAAATACATTGAAGTGTGATGAGCAAGATAGAACAGCAAGGAAAAACTCATGCAGCAGAGGCAATACCTACATATGTACATATGTATGTGCATAAAATAAGCTGCGGCATAACCAGCAGGACTAGATAGATAGACGAGCACACGAAGGCGGTCGGTACGTTTTGTATGTGGCAGGCAAACTGACAAAGTGCAAAATGAAATGCGTAAACTTTTTGCAATTTCGACGATGAAGTTAAAAACTGGAATAATGATTTTGACAGACGACCAGTTTATCGTCGATTCCGGTCGTGAAATGTGCATTAGCGTTCCGCTATCTGCAGTTGTATATTAATATTAGTGTAATATTAACATTAATACTAACTGAACATTTTCAAGCACAATGTAATTTTTAAACATTCATATTAACGCTGTCATTTGAAGGTTTGTTCTCGCAAAGCATTTAGTTATATATTACGAAGGTTATTAAAATATGTATGTATGTACTATGTACACACATTTAAGTGAATGCGAAAAATATACACATGTATGTACAAATATAGATAGTTATGTACGAATGCTAACGTAAATATTTTTATATGTGTATTGAGTACGTAGAAAGAAACAGCTAATCAAAAATGTATTTAAATCGAAAACTTTTTAGTAACTACTTTTTCTTTTTTTTTTTGCAGAATATTTACAACCACAAGGCAATTGACTTTGAAGATAACTACATTCTTTTATAAAAAAGCTAAGTTTAAATTATAATAACTTGTAAAGATATATAAATTGTGCAAACCGCATATCTGCGTAGGAAATAGTGAAAACTTGTAATCATATAGAACTTGTTTGCGTCTTCATTCGTTACAAATTTTACGTTATCGGCAACCGTGAGTGTGTGCGTGTGAGTTAAGTGTATCGTTAAAATCTCCAGTCACGCAGTTGGTCCGTCAGCTAGTGAGTTAGACAAACTGTTAATCTAAGCAGCACAACTGATCGAACTCTTCTAAACGTTCAAAGAAAGCATTCTCTTGTCAATACAAATTATTTTTGTTACACAAAAGCGCCACGGCGGAAAATAACGTCAGCAAGTGGCGTAGTAGCAGCAGTAAAGCGGATATAATTCTTTGTCCACGCGTCAATCGAAAAGTTTCCATCATTCCTCATTCAACGCTTGGTGGTCATTTCTCGCAGCCCTACGACGACCCAAGGCAACGTTGGGATCCAACCAGCGATTACTATTCAGGCATCATCATAGCGCACGAAAGGAACTTCAAAGCAAGCACCATTGAGGGAGGCAGCAGTACCGGTGACACCAGTATCGGAGGCAGCGGTTTACATCTTGCAATAACGGCTCATCAAACTGATACTGAGCGTTTTCACGACAATTCGAGTAATCGAGGAGGAGGAGGCGGCGGCGTCAGCTGCGGCGGCCAATCACCGCCTACACCAACGGTGGGCAAAACACTGTTAAATACTAGTCCCAATCTTTTGCCAATTACTACAGCTTCGGACACTTTCAACAATTTGAAGAACTTGGTAAAGATCGATAAGGGTTCTAGTCCAACTAACGGCAACACCAATAGTGGTGGCGGTAGCTATCGCCCGAAAGGGAACAACGTTGGTGTTTATAAGAACAACGTCAATCTTGGACATAGTACTGGTGGCTCACCTACATCCGCTGAAGATCGTGGTATAATCTCCAACGGAAGCGGATCAAGTTTTGGTATTGGAGGGCGATCTGGAGCAGGTAGCGCTTCGGGATATATTGGTACAGGATATAATAGGAACTCCGCCAAAATTCGTCAATACGATTCGGACGTAAGCCCACGACCTCGACGAACTTACCAGGGTGACTCGTCGTCGTCGCGTTACTATAACAAGAATAGTGACACTTTGGGACAGGGCCCCAAATCTTCCGTTGGACCCGGCGGTAACAGCACTTTTGACGGTGCTGGTATCGGCAGTGGCAGCGGCATTGGACGTGCTATCATAGGTAACGAAGGCAACAGCGGACGCGGCTCTTACAACGCCGACGGAAGCAACAACAGACGTTACAACAACAATCAAGGATTTTCAGATGGCGGCTATAACGGTGGAAATCGTAATTTAAGCAATTCTAATACTGGCGGGGGCAACAGCTATCGCTCTCGTTACGAAAACGGAAATGGACAACAGCGGACATATGGCGCCGCACCAAACGCTGGGTACAATAACAGTCATTCTAATAAATCGAGTTATGGACCACGTAGCGGATACAATGATGGAAATGTAAACATAAGATCAAATTACCGGGACGATTACGGTAGCAGCAATAATTATCGCGAATACGACGATACACAACGTTCACGTTACAATACAGGAAATAATAGCAACACAAATAGTTTAGAGCGCGGCAATAACGGGCGCTATAAGCCCTCTGAGCCGGGCATCGGCAACGGTCATCTACCTTCTGCTCTCCGACAAGGCGGTATTTCACTAGAAGATCGCTACGAACGCGGACCGGCTGCCGCTGAAGGCGGCAGAGCTTATAATAATCGCACACCACCAATTCGAGGCGGAAATGTATCAGAATTATCAGCAGCAACAGGAATCGGATCCGTACCAGGAGCACCCTCATCAACACCATCTTCCGTAAATTCAGCATCATCGTCGTCGCGTGGTATATCTCCAAACTCGGCTGGCGCTGCAATCAGCGCACAGCATCCTTCGCCATCACCCACACCACCGCCACCAGCTGCGGGTCGTTGGGTGCCGCCGTCTTTACGTCCACAGCATGGACTTACTCAGAGTGAAAAGAACGATGCAGTCTTCAGAAAGGTAAGTCAATGTCAACATATGCATTCTTGCTCAAGAACTCTCAATAGCAAAAGCAATTATCAATTTTTATGCATTCCTAATTAGGTTCGTGGTATTCTCAACAAATTGACACCAGAAAAATTCCAAGAACTTAGCGATGAATTACTGAAGCTCGATCTAAACTCAATTCAGATTTTGAATGGCGTGATTTTGCTGATTTTCGATAAAGCTTTAGATGAACCAAAGTACTCGTCTATGTATGCACAGTTGTGCAAGCGTCTCTCAGAAGAAGCTCCATCATTTGAAAAAGATCCAAATAGTTCGTGCACCTTTCTGCGTCTATTGATCGCTGTTTGTCGCGATAAGTTCAATAATCGCCTAAAACGTGACAACATCGACGGCGATAACAACAATCAATTCAACAAAGTACATCGACCACAGTCACAACTCAACGTTGGGGAAAATGACACCGATGAAGAAGAGCGCCGGCACTTGGCCAAACAACGTATGCTGGGCAATGTCAAATTTATCGGTGAACTCCACAAATTGGATATGTTGTCGAAGAAAGTGCTGCATCAGTGCATCATGGAGTTGCTTGTTAAGAAGAAGAAACCGTCTGCCACGCCGCAAGAACTGTGCGAGGACATGGAGTGCTTGGCACAGTTGCTCAAAACGTGCGGTAAGAACCTGGATTCAGAACAGGGCAAAGAGCTGATGAATCAGTATTTCGAAACTTTGGAACGCCGATCAAAATCGACTGACTATCCGCCACGGATACGCTTCATGCTGAAGGATGTCATCGAATTACGTGAAAATAATTGGATACCCCGCAAAGTGGCGACCACTGAGGGACCGGTGCCCATCAAACAGATACGCACTGACGATGATACAATTATCCGTACACCATTCGCACAAAGGAATCGCGATATGCGCAATAATGATCGTGACGGTGATAACTGGATGAATCGCTTCCACATAAATTTGCAGCCAGGATATAATGACATGTTCAGCAGTTTGAGTGTGACTGGTGCATCGCCAATTGTTTCACCGTAAGTATTCGACTTGAAATACACACAAACATAATTCATTTTGATCGAAAGAATTTTTTTTTATGTAATCTAACTATATTTTAACGTGCTTGTAGATTCGCTACCAACAACTCAAATCGACCATACAATGGGCGTGATCGCAATCAGGGTGGGCGTGATGGTAACAATTACAATAGCCGTTATAATAAGCACAACAACCAAAATGCTGGCCCTGGTGGTAATCGTGAAGATGGGCGTGGTGGCCGTAATGGCCATAACATGGGCCGCGATACTGACTCATCTGGCTCTTCGCAATACAATAGTGGCGGCAATCCGCTGTTGAATAGCAAAGAATTGGCACCACGCTTTAAACGCAATTTGATGTCGACGAATCAAGATCCAGTCGAGAATCTTCAAATGCGCCCAGCCGCAAACTCGCTGCTCTTTAAGGCGGCTTCTCAGAACCAAAAACTGCCAACAATGTTGCCAATGTCCACACCACCAACCAGTGGTGGCAGTGGTTTCGGTAGTGGCCGTAGCGGTGCTCAGAACAAGGAGAAACTATCTAATGCACAATATCCGCTTCTCGGCACACCCACATCACATATAACCAATCCAGTTCGGCCTTCATCGACACCTTCTGCTGAGTATGATAACGAAAAAAGTGCTCATTCCGCGCACTTGGGCTTAACCATTGACAGGGGCCTGAAGACGACTTCTTCTTCGCCAAATTTCAGCGCTTCGAACGCAGTGGGAGGAGAAAGAGGTAAATCTGGCGCTGCTGAAAACCATTCGGAGTTCCCAAGCGCGGCAGATGCGGCGGATAAGAAACGCAGCACAACGCCTGTGGACGCGCAGCAATTGGTTACTAAACAAGGTTCCGTGGAGAAGACTGCGGGTGCAGGAGCAAATAAACAGAAAAAGGATAAGGCATTCAATAAAGAAGAAGTTTTGAAAAAAACTACAGCATATGTTAAGGATAAATTCTTCTACGAAACTGATGATGAGGAAGATATAACCATTATCGGAGAACAAAATGCCGATGAGGATGGAGATCACAATGATAGCGGTGTGGCCAGTTCAAGCGCCAACGAGAGTAACCATGGCAAACAATTCACCGCGCTGGTAGATGGTTTCTTAGATTTGAAAGTGCCTGAGAAATGTATGAAAGATGTTTGCATTAATATCATTATGGATGTACTTGAAAAGGCTGAGGACAAGTATTTGGATCGTGTCATTAATTTCTTGCAAGAAGTGCGCAAACAATGCAATATAAAGCCCAACGTCATATTGGAAGTCTTCAAGCAAGTCATCAACAAAATGAACGAGCGTGAAGCATTAAATCCACGCATTGCTACACATGTTGCTGGACTGTTAAGCCGTGCTGTTGGCGATGCGGGTCTGCTCAAGTTGACCGATATTGCCAATTATACGGACAATGGTCAACACTATCCACTCTTCTTGCTCGTGCTACAGCAACTGCACAAATCGATTGGGAAGGAAGCATTAGCTGACAAATTCCGTGCAAGCAAAATTGATTTGATGAATAGTTTACCAGAGGTGGATCGTAACAAGACGCGCTTAGCTGAAATTTTGGATGATCGTAACTTGGCTTTCTTATATCCGCTGCTCAAGGTGCAAGCAGAAATGTGGAAGCAGTTGACCAGTGATCCAAATCCTTCAGCATTTTATAAATGGATTAAAAGCAATGTGGACGCCAAGTTCTACAAAGATACTGGATTCATTAACGCACTCATGACCGTATTGGTGAAATTTATTACACAAGTTAGTACTCCGCACAACAAATAAGGGATAATTAAATATGATATGAATAATTATCAATTCTTCTTATTTTATTACTCACAGGAAACAACTTTGGCCGAAGGTACCGACACTAAGAAACATCCCGATCGTGCGACCATTGAAAAAGAGGAGTCACTGCTACTTAAGTATTGCCAAATTTTGCAGACATTCCTAGGTGGCAGCAACGAGCTGCAATTGATCGCTATCTATGCACTACAAGTTTTCTGCTACAATGAAAATTTCCCAAAAGGTAAATTAAACGCCTTCAAGCTGTTTTCTGTTATGACAACTAATATTTCGTTTAGTAGATTCATAGGATCCTATATATGTACATATGTCTGCTTTTATTTTCTCGTATTAAATTTTTTTTAATATCCAGGTATGCTCTGCCGCTGGTTCAAATATCTCTATGAGGCGGAAGTTATCGAAGAGGAGACATTCGTACTGTGGAAAGAGGAAATATCCGACAAATACCCTGGCAAGGGAACCGCATTATTCCAAGTTAACAACTGGCTGACTTGGTTGCAAGAGGCCGAATCTGAGGATGACGATGTCTGAATTTAGCAAATCCATTATTGCAATAAACAAAAGAGATATATATGCAATTTAAACACTAATTAATAACCTATTAAACTAATAGATAACACAAAACTAAAACAAGAAAAAAATATTAATACAAAAAAAAAAAATACAAAAAAAATGCATATACATACATATACATACACATAAAGAAACCAAACGAAATGAATAAAGCGTTGAATAGTTCGTTTAGCACATTCTGAAAATTAACACAATTCCAAATACAATTTAACTTAAAAAAAGAGAATTAAGGAATGCTGCAAAGGGGCGAATAAAATCGCATGCACGCTAGTTTCAGAAAAACATTAATATGCAATTAAAAAAATATTTATAAATTTAAAAAATCAAAACGACAAAAGCTCAGACTTAAAAGGAGATAATTGAAACGAAATGAATGATCATTTTTGAACGTGAATTTATTATACTTATTCTACTCATTTTTCCCTTTATTTCTCGATCCTGCAACAATGCATTATATTCAATCTATAAGAAACAAACACACAAAAACACATTTAGATAATTACCAATTTAAACAATTTTCATAAACCCGACATGTACGCTCGGTAATTTTTTTTAGTAAATTTATTTCAATATCAACTGAATACTTCGACTTTATTTCTTATATTTAAACTGAAACAAGTACCATAAAAATATAATAAAAAAACATACTAAATAGTTTAAATCGTTGATGAACTAATACCTTTGAGAATGAAAGTTGAAAGCTGTGGATTGCGTGGCTAAAATTATAAAGAAAGATAAAATTAAAACAAAAGCAAACCAATCTGCTGCCACTTTCCCTTGTGAACGATTTCTTAAATCTCGAAATGTATCAGAATAACGGCTCTGACGTTTTTGTGAAATTTTGCCAAATTAGCATAAAAACATTCGTGATAAATATCGCAAAAGCAAGGCCAGTGTGTAAAATAAGTATTAACAGAAATCATGAATGTCAGACCGATGTTGCGCAGGTACTACCGTATATGGAAAATGATTATCCGATTTGAACTTTTAAGAGAAATTTGAAATAAAGCGAAATAACAGCTGCCGCAAACAAAACGATTTGTTTTATTATCGTAAGTTTTTTGTACTTTAAACGGGGCGCGAATTACGATCGCATTCGTTGTCCAATGATGGGATCTGAAAATAAAATTTCAGAGCAAGTTTGATTCGAGAAGGAACCTTCGGGTGCGTTCGAGCTTCAATAAATGAGCCAAAAGGTTGAGAGGAGGATGGCGCCAATATTAGAATCACCATGTGAAATCAAATTCCTTTCCACCTGACAAGTTCCCGAATCACGCTAGCTGACCCACTTTTCCAAATACTGATAAAAATTATTGTGGAGTTGGTGCTATTTAGGGCCACAAAAATTAATTTAGGTGCTCAAGTTCCGAGAAATTAAAAAAAATTTATGGGTCAACCGGTCTAACGTCACGCTAGCTGACCCACTACTAAAATTTCGTCAAACACTCAAATATTACTGAGGAGAATCAGATGCTCACTTATTTACCGAGAAATTCGTAAAAATTTGTATGGGTCAGCTAACATGACATCACTTCATAATTTTTGTGGCCCTAAAAAGCACCTAAATAGCAACAAATTCCTCAATAATATTTATCCATGTTCGACCAAAATTTAATAAGTTGTCAGTTCGCGTGACGGACGTCGAATCACGGCACCCGCGATAGAAGGATAACTCGTTTTGATACGAATGAAATAAAATGACAATTGTTTTCTCCCCATTACAATTTGAATTCAAAGAGCAGACTCGTTATTGAGTATCTTAAACTCAAAATAAAATTTCGAATCGAGTTTTATTCGATTGCGAATGCCGTGATTCGGGTCAGAGGACCCTCTTCGACCATCGCCAGCGAGTACTGTTCGAATACTTTCAGGCCT
Organism: Rhagoletis cerasi; assembly: GCA_029783565.1. Lineage (NCBI taxonomy): Eukaryota > Metazoa > Arthropoda > Insecta > Diptera > Tephritidae > Rhagoletis > Rhagoletis cerasi. The sequence goes on along the minus strand of JAPVRG010204068.1, from coordinate 74 downwards.
GGAGCGTTCGCGTCGGATCGTATGCCGTGACCAAGCCAGCAATGCCGATATATTTTGATTCTTTAAAATACATA
>JAPVRG010204059.1:0-10319 GCA_029783565.1 Rhagoletis cerasi | reverse complement strand
AGATACCGAGGCCTGTCGAAATGGTATTTGTGTGAATCCTTGTACTGATGGCTCGCCTTGTGCGCGCACCGCCGAATGCTTAGCGCAACGACATCGTGGCGTCTGCAGTTGCCCACAGGGTACGCAAGGCGATCCCTTCATCAACTGTTACCAACCACGTAAGTTTCATTTACGGACCACAGCGACACCCATCTTTATAATTACGCTCGCTTGTTCCTTTAGCTCAAATTACCGCCGGTTGCACACACGATTCGGAATGCACACCAACCACGGCCTGCATCAATCAAAACTGTCAAGATCCCTGCGCTGAGGCAAATCCATGCGCTGGCAATGCCGAGTGTCGCGTGCGCAACTCACGTCCCATTTGCTCCTGCCCCGCTGGCTGGGGTGGGGATCCACAAGTACAATGTTATAAACGTAAGTATCCCATCGCTTTTAGCGCAACTAAATTTCCAGCCTAACTCTTATCATCTATTCACACAGCGGAATGCAAGATCAACGCCGACTGCCCCTACGACAAGGCCTGCATAAATGAGAATTGCGTGAACCCTTGCGACTATGGCGAAGTACGCTGCGGCACTGGCGCTCAGTGTGCACCACAAAATCACCAAGCCGTCTGCATTTGTCCGCCCGGCACTCAAGGTAGTCCATTTGTTTCCTGCATCACCGGCCACTGTCAATACAACGAAGATTGCGCCGATCCTGAAGCTTGCGATCGCTTGAATCGCGTCTGCCGCCCAGTATGCGATGAGGATACCTGCGCTGTGAATGCCATTTGCACGGGTAGACGCCATCAGCCGCAATGTGAGTGCCGTCCAGGCTATACCGGCAACGCGTACGTGCAATGCGAACTGCCACGCGAACCACCGACTAAGGTGCAACCGGAGTGCACGCAAGATGCCGACTGTCCTTCACAATTGGCTTGTATCAATCAGCATTGCGCAAATCCATGCGCCACGCCACATGTTTGCACGCCTCAACAGACCTGTCATGTGCTCGATACACTGCCGCTCCGTACAATGATCTGCAAGTGCCCGAGCGATACGATCACCGACACATCGGGCAATTGTGTGCCGATTAAGCATGAAGTTGTAAGCGGTTGCCAGAGCAACGATGAGTGCAGCAACGCTGAAGTTTGCCAACGCGGTGTGTGCATTGACGCGTGCCACCTGGAACGTTGCGGTGTTAACGCACAATGCCGCTCACGCGATCACTATGCGGAATGTACTTGCCCACGCGGTTACGAAGGCAATCCACGTGTCGAATGCCAACTTATTGTACACGAACAGCCGAAGACACCAGGCGCGGAATGCACAAAGAATGATGACTGTCCGCTTGATAAGACTTGTAAGAATGAACGCTGCATAAATCCGTGTGTCGAAGATCCTTGCGGACGCGGCGCCTACTGCCACGTGCAGAACAGAGCGGCCGTATGCCGCTGCCCGCCCGGTTTCAAGGGCGATGCACGCATCGCTTGTGTGCCACGTAAGTATAAATTGCCTTACTTACACGCTTACTTTTCCTCCTACTTGAAATTTACTTATGTGCCTTCGTTTTCCTACCTATCACAGCACCTGACGTCTCCACAATTGGCTGCAAATCCAATTCTGATTGTTCGCTCACCGAATCATGCGTCAATGAACGTTGCGTCAACCCTTGCAATTGCGGCCCGAATGCCGACTGTATCGTACGCAATCATCACCCCATCTGCTATTGTCAACCTGGCTACTCAGGTAATGCGCAATTTGGCTGCGTGCAAATTGGCTGCCAATCGGACGACGAATGCTCTGCGGATCAACAGTGCGTGAACCGTGAATGTGTTAATCCTTGCTTAGTCAGCGATCCATGCGCGCTCAACGCGGAATGCTTTGGCCGCAATCATCGCGCCACCTGTCGCTGTCCTGCTGGCTTGGAAGGTGATCCTTTCCAACGTTGCGTGCGCGTAGAATGTCATTCGGACTATGATTGTGCCACGAACCAAGCTTGTGTACGCAATCAATGCATTGATCCTTGCCAGGATAGCCCTTGCGCACAAAATGCCATCTGTCAGGCGCTACAACATCGCGCTATCTGCCGCTGCCCCGAAACAACGCCGCTCGGCAACCCATACTCTTACTGTGAACGACGTCCGGTGGAACCTGTTTGCCGCGATGATGGCGACTGTCCGAGCCGCTTGGCCTGCATCGACAATAAGTGCCAGAACCCATGCATCATACTCTCACCTTGCGCCGCCTCAGCGCAGTGTAGTGTACTCGATAGCGTTCCAGTGCGTACTATGGTATGCGAATGCCCCGAATCGTATGTGCCCGATGCGCGCGGTGAGTGCAAACCTATTGTGCTTCAAAGTCCACCAGGCTGCAGTACTGACGCAGATTGTCCAGATCAGGAGGCGTGCATCAACCGTCAGTGTCGCAATCCATGCAACTGTGGCACAAACGCAATTTGTCAGGTGCAGAATCATCGCGCTACATGCTCTTGCCAGGATGGTTACGAAGGCAATCCTTACTCCTTCTGCCGCACGATAGGCTGCCGCATCGACAGTGAGTGCGACTCTGGTAAGGCTTGCATCAATGGCAACTGCATCAACCCCTGCTTGGTTAACGATCCTTGTGGCATCAACGCCGAGTGTTACGTACAGTCAAATCGCGCTATGTGTCGCTGCAAGAGCGGATACCGTGGCAATGCTTATGAACGTTGTCGCGTCATCGGCTGTCTCACAAACAACGACTGCCCAACAGACAAAATGTGCCAGAATGAACAGTGCGTGAACCCTTGCATCTATCACAACACTTGCTCACCACGCGCGGAATGTCGCGCTCAGAACCACTTAGCAGTCTGTCGCTGTCCAGCTGGATTCCTAGGAAACCCATATGTCGACTGCCGTCCGGAACCGCAACCAGCATGCAGAGTAGATACAGACTGCCCCGCCACTTTGGCCTGCATCAACGATGAGTGCGTTGACCCTTGCCTCACGCTCGAACCGTGCAACAGACCTGCGCAATGTCAAGTGACACCGACTTCGCCAGTACGTACAATGATCTGCATTTGCCCCGATGGTTACATCAGCAGCGGTAGCGGCACCTGTAAACCAACGAAGACCATTGTGGAGGTAGGCGGCTGTATCGCCGACTCCGACTGCGCTGCCGATAAATCCTGTATTAATGGCGTCTGCCGTGATCCTTGCAACTGCGGCTTGAATTCCGAGTGCCGCATCAAAGACCATAAACCTGTCTGCACATGTCGACAAGGATATGAAGGCAACCCAGAATTCGAGTGCTCTAAGATAGAATGCGCCATCAATTCGGATTGCCCAGCGACGCACGCTTGTCGTAACCAACTTTGTGTACCCGCCTGTCAAGGTGAACAGTGTGGCAGGAATGCCGAATGTCTGACGGTGGACCACCGCGCCGTGTGCGAATGCGTGCCAGGCTATCGCGGAAATGCGCGCATCGCTTGCACACCACTCGGCTGTCGCGCCGACAACGAGTGCCCATCTGATAAGGCTTGTGTAAATGGCAAATGTGAAAACCCATGCGAGACGAAGGCTGTTTGCGCGTACGATGAAATTTGCAAAGTCTACAATCATCGTCCAGAATGTGGCTGTCCACCAGGCACAATTGCGCGCCGCAATGGCTGCGAGCCACTACGCGAAGTACCAATTTGCACCTACGACGGCGACTGTCCGAGCCAAACTGCGTGCATACGCGGCGAATGCGTCAATCCATGCAACGCAACACATCCTTGTGGCGTAAATGCTGACTGTCGTGTACTAGATACAGTGCCAGTGCGTACAATGATTTGCGAATGTGTGGAGGGCTTCACCGGCAATGCGGCCGTGCAGTGCGACAAGCGTTCGCTATGCGTGATCGAGAAGGGATTCGTGCGCGACGTAGATGGTCAGTGTATCTGCCCACCAGGCACTGCTTTGGACATCTACGAATATTGCACACCTTGCCTGCCACAACAAGGCTATAAGATTGACGAAAATGGACGCTGTGTTTGCGCGCTAGAACGCGGCATGGTAATTGATGAACGTGGACGCTGTATCTGCCCAACTGACCATGGCTACCGACTCACACCTGCCGGCGAATGCATAGCCGAGGACCAACCTGGCTGCGAAACGAATGATGACTGTGCCGACAACCGCTACTGTAACACACGCACAAAGACCTGTGAGGATCCGTGTCTGCAAAAGGTCTGCGGCGTGAACGCGTTCTGTAATGCAATCAACCATAGAGCACAATGTCAATGCATCACTGGCTACACCGGTAATCCTGAACTCATCTGCAATCACACGAACTTCCGCACGGACTTTCCACGACCCGATATGCTGGTCAGCTGTCTGGCTGATGGAGTACAAGTCGAAATACACATTACCGAACCCGGTTTCAATGGTGTACTCTACGTGAAGGGACACAGCAAAGATGAAGAATGTCGACGAGTGGTCAATCTAGCGGGCGAAAGCGTGCCGCGCACCGAAATCTTCCGTGTACACTTCGGCAGCTGTGGCATGCAAGCAGTGAAAGACATTGCCAGCTTTGTGTTGGTCATACAGAAACATCCGAAATTGGTCACTTACAAAGCGCAAGCTTACAACATCAAATGTGTCTACCAGACGGGCGAGAAGAATGTCACACTCGGTTTCAATGTGTCCATGCTGACCACAGCGGGCACAATTGCCAACACTGGACCGCCACCGATTTGTCAAATGCGCATCATTACGCACGAAGGCGAAGAGATCAATTCGGCGGAGATTGGCGACAATCTCAAACTGCAAGTAGACGTGGAGCCAGCAAGTGAGTATATTTGAGAGCCTGTAGATTTCTGAATTGGAAATTAATTTCATTTTTCGCCGACTTCTCTTTAGCAATCTATGGCGGCTTCGCGCGTTCCTGCATTGCCAAAACAATGGAGGATAATGTGGAGAATGAATATATTGTAACCGATGAAAATGGCTGCGCCACCGACGCCTCAATCTTTGGTGAATGGGAATACAATCCGGACACCAATAGCCTCATGGCCAACTTTAATGCCTTCAAATTCCCCTCCAGTGATAATATACGCTTCCAATGTAATATACGCGTCTGCTTTGGTAAATGCCAACCGGTTAATTGCCGCGGCTATAATGCCTTCGGGCGTAGAAGAAGACGCGCCATTGCGGATAATTCCAGCGACACAACAGCGGTGGCCACTAACACCGGCGTTGAAGGACAATTGCGTGAAGAAATAACCATATCATCGAATGCCATATTGACTTTCGAGAAGCGCAGCGGTCCCGGCATCAATGATGCGAACAGTAAGTAGAGAGTGGAAGAGGAATAGATAGAGAGAGAGAGAGGGAGAGAGAGAGTGTGATAGTGAGGGGGAGAGTGACAGAAATGGCGGTGAAGGGAGGGAGTACGCGCGAATGATAATGATTCGCGCGTGAGCGAGAAAGACAGTATGCGCGAGTGAGAAAGAGTGCGCGCCTGACTCTCAATCACAAGTTTCTAAACAATTCTTTCTATTTTTTCTTCTTTACAGTCAAGCCCGCCGCGCAACGCGTCGAAGACATTTGCGTCTCTATGGTTGGACTGATAATAGCGCTGGTGATAACAGCTTTATTGGCGTTGGTTGCAGTCGCAGTGGCGGTATCTTGCTGGCTAATGGCCTATCGTCGGCGACCTAAAACGCTAGCGCCGCTGCCGCATCCGCCAGAGTTCCCCAATCCGCTATTTGCGAATCCTGAAGCTGTGCCAGAGCCAACACCAGACTATTTATCATAATAAAGAATCAAAAACGAAAGAGTAAATATGCTAGTTTTTAGGTTAGTTAAGAAATTCAAAGCAAAAAAGAGATGAAAGATGATAAAATGGAAGAATTATAATTTAATTTAGTAAAAAGTAATTCAAAATGTATAGCTAAAGAGGTGTAGAAGCTCGTGCAAAAAGTTGAAGAGAATTGAGAGCGTGCGCTCTCTTTTTGACGAAATATAAGAGAAAAGAAATGAGTGCAAAGAAAAACAAAAGCGTTAAGCGAGCATAACCAAAAATAGTGAAAGAGAAATATGAAACGGGATGTGTCAAAATTTACGAAAATCTGTTAAGATTTCGTATAAAAAAATCGCGCGTAAGAGTGTATTATATCCATGTAAATGTATAAGTAAATATTTTTCACAACTCAACATGACATTCCTAAAGAGCGTAGCGTAGCCTAGCTTAGTTAGACGTCAAGTGCTACTACGCTCTCGTATTTTAAATAATTAATGAGAATTTCAAGTAGCTTTTTGAATTTTTCTTCAATACAAAGTATACGAAAAATGCGATAAAATAACAGTGAAATAATTTAATAAATTTTTTTGTACAGATATTTTCTTTTTTTACCTTTTTATAGTAGTACCCAATTTAAAAAAAAACTGTAGTTAGAAAAAAATATTTTTTTAAATAACTATGAACAACTGCCAAAGCTATAACACTGCTTATGTTTATAGACAAGCATATATGTAGAAGAAAAAGTAGCAAAAAGGCATTTACGTATAGTAGTTGAAGAGAAAGACAAAAAACAGGCTTGAGGAATAAAAAAGAAAGCGAAAGTGATAGGAAAAGAAAATCAGCGCAATGCCTCAGAAAAATATTGGGGCTTATTCATAGTCGAAATAAGGTCGACTCTAAAGTTAGTAGCAGCTTTTTGACACAACTTTCAATGGAGTATCTGTCAAAAAAAGGCTACTACTTACTTTAGACTCGACTTTATTTCGACTATGAGTATGCCCCATTGTCTTTTATTTTATGAAGTATTGCAGAAACAGCAAAGCTACGAAAGAATTCTCGTCTATAAAATACAACTTCTTCATTAGTCGAAAAGCACACACACATATTCACGCACCAATAGCATATTTGTATCGATAGTTAATGCAATATGTATACAATTACGCTATCACTGACATATGCCGCTATTGTATTAGTAATCAAAGATTTGTCTTCCCTGAAAAAAAAGTACTTTAGTGCATACTTATATACATACATACGCACAGAAGGAACTCTGTAGGTGGTGGGCTACCTCCAAACACAGAATAAACGGTATACAGAAGAGGCATTGAAATTTCTTCGCCGGTCGTAACATTACGAAAAGAGCAGAGCAGAGAACTTAGCAGCTCTTCCACTGTAAATAACTAACTTTACTACCGGCAATTTAACATCGAAAAGAAGGAAGGTGTTGATCGGGATTTCACAACAGCACAAAATAAATTAGTGCAGAACACTGAGAACACTGTGAAGCAACAGAGGCAGCGCACGGCGACATGCTTCTTCTGTATATTGTTCATGCTGCGCTCCAATCCACTGACCTTGTCATATAATTCGAGAGTCATTTTACAAACTCGAATGTCGCGAATTTGTGGCAAAAATACATTGCATACTTTTTGGCACTGCTTTCACTGACAAAGGCATACGAAAGCCGTACAGTGGAGTTGTTTATTGACCAGTCCCACGGTATGCTATCAAATGAATTAAAAAAGTGGAACGATTTCGAGAGATATGACTAGGTCAGGAAAACGCTATAAATGCACTTGTATTATAATATAAACTACTGAGCACCCAGTCTAAGTAAATAGTTATAGGTGTATGTATATATACTAAAAAATTTTCATATAATTTATAAATGTAAATGAAGAAAACTAGAAACTGCCTTGAGACACTCGAAGAATCAAATGAACAATGCATGGGAGGAGAAAAAATACTCCAAAAAGCAAAGACAAGGCGGTGCATAAAGGCAATCAAAAAGGGGCGAAAAAAGTACTTCGAAATGGGCTCATAAGTAACCAAAAAAAAGCGAATACAGTGGGAACAAAAATGAAGTTAGAAACCTTTTAGAACTTTTTGAAGCTAAGAAGCTCATGAGGCAACTGTGGATAAAAGAAGGAAGTTAAACTGATTATGTACGAATATGGCAGCTAAATGAAAAAAGATTAAAATGAATTGAAGAAAAACAAATCAAGCATAAGAGATGTTTATTTATTTCTACGTGAAAGTAAATAAATAAAACAACCAACAAATTTTGGAGCACACAAATGAAAAAAAGCACTGGAGAGAGCAAACGAAAAGCCGTAGAAAAAATCAAACGACAGTAACATGAAAATTGGTTGCCTTGAACTTCCTGAGCCAGAAGCCTTGCCACCACACTGCCTTGGCCTTTGCATTTGTGCGCACGATTTTTGTAAACATCGAAAATTCAAAAAAAAAAAAAAATAGCTGCCCAAAAGTTGTTCCAATTTTTTATTAAAAAATATTTTATAATAAATAAATTTTATACATATATTTTTTTACCACTTCTGCCTTTCCGCAAAGCGACTAATGGAGGATTTGCTTAATTAATTTTAATATAATGTATGAACTATTAAATATTTAACGCGTATTATTAACTTTTTAATTTAAAAATAATAATTAAATTTTTTTTATTTAAATTAACCAAGTACAGATAAGCAAGTAAAAAAGCGTGTTAGTCAAGTGCCTTTATTTCCTTTTTATTTATAAAATAATTTTTGTTACATATTTTTTAAATTTTTTTTTTTGTAAATTTTTTTTTTTTTTTTAGTTTCTTCTTGTTTTGTTTAACCTTAATGTATGCTTGTTGTGATTGCGAAGTGCGTACGCAAATTATGAGTAAATATATACATATATATATAAATAAATAGAAACGCGAAATATGTATGTGTAAAACTAAAAACGCAACTAAAAAAAAACTAAAAAAATCTAAAAAAAAATATTTAAAACAAGCATGCGTGCCCGCACTCAATCGCCGCCTACTCTGTTCTCTGGCAACGCCGGCAATTCACCGCAACGGCCAGCAACTGTGCAGCGAACTTTGGTTGCGCGCTTTTGCGGTGAATTTTCGCCGTGGCTCTGAGCCGAAAGCGATTGGAAAGCTGCTAAGCGGCATAGCGATACTATATGAATACAATAAAAATTAATAAATCAAAAAAGAAAAAGAACGAAACATACAAAAAAACGAATCGAAATGTATAGTCACTACTTTAAGTTAAATCTCTACTTTCAACTAAATAAAATAATCTAGCAACAACAAATAACGAAAAAAAGACACACACACCGAAAGACACACAAAACAAACAAATAAACAAACGGAAGAACACTTTCAATGCTTTAGCCAGCAATGATAGCAGTTAATAAAAATCTAACCTTAAAAAACTGTAAATAGAATTTAGAGTTTTCGCACTATATAGGTTTTTTTTTTATTTTTTTTTATAATTTCTTTCGTTCATAACGCCATTGCCAGGCAAAACTTAAAAAAAAGAAATACGTAAAATAATTTTACAATAAACAAAATTTGTACTAAATAATTTTCGGAAAATTTTGATCGCCATATTTACAAATTTACTTTAAATAAATAAATAGCAACTTTTATTTTTCTTTTCGTCTCTAAAATAAAATCATTAAAATTCTTTAGAAGAGGCAATATTTTGCCTATTGCACATTGAAAAACTTTTTGCACTGGCAGCAAATATACATACATAGATATTTATATAAAGAAAACACAGAGCGATTGACAATAATAATGTTTGTATGTAAATTGTTAAAAACAATAGTTAAATTTTAATTAATAAAAACGAATTGTATTTAAAAAAAAAGAAATGTTTGAAAGTAAAACAAAAAAACTTATTAATATTTTGTATTGCTTAATGTAAACTAATAATTATGAAAATAAATATAAAATAAAAATAAAAATAATAAATGGCTTAAGTTATTTGCTAGCAACTATGAAGGTAAAATATTTTCAGATGGCAACCCTATTCCGCAAAAAATTCAAACACATTTCCTTTGATGTCCATTTTGAATATTTCATCAATCTAACTTATTTCAAAGAACGTAATTTTTATAAGAAACAACAACTCGTTATAATTTTAGCAAGTGTGTACATTAGACCGTATCGAAAAAAAAAGTTCGCCGTACACCCCCTCATATGAATTGTCTTTTCATCTAATCAAGAAACGTATTTGGGAAAAATAGAACGCACGCTTCTGATGTACACTAGAGCGTATCGCCTTACAGGCGAAATAAAAAAAGCTCGCCGTACACCCCCTCATATGAAGTGTTTTTAAAAAGTATTTTAAAAAATTATAAAAATTTTTTTTCGGACAACCCTAGTAGTCGCCCAATTACATTTTTCTTCATATCTTTGGCATTTATAGTCGGATCTTAAAGTGTGATACACCAATGTTTTTGTCTCGATGAGGGGGGTTTCCTATGGAAGTTCATTGACCTCAGGTGCTCCATAAGAAAAAAACAAAAAAAAACAAAAACAAAAAAAGTTGGTTATTTCCGTAT
>JAPVRG010203975.1:0-17612 GCA_029783565.1 Rhagoletis cerasi | reverse complement strand
TAAAATTATGCTTGTAATAAAATTTTAAGCAACTGCGAAATCGCTAAAAACGCGCGCTCTCCTAGACGTGCACCATCTTATCTATGTAAATACTATTTTTCGACTTCTCGTAATCCTCAGTTGAAAGCCAAGAAAAAATCATAAATGGTAGGATGATTAAGTTTTTTTTTAATAAAATGCTTGTTTACGCGGAAGCATATATTAAAGAGTCCTGTTTTGGCATGCTTAAAGTTCATAAAAATATATCTCGGAAACTGTACGTGTCAAATGAAAATAAAAAAAGACGTGTTTAATATTTTGCCTCAGAGAACACAAAAAAAAATGTTTCGCACGAAAAAAATTTTTTAATGTAAATGTTGCATGGAATGACCCATACATAAATTTTTGAGCAATGCCGGAATTTCTTCTTAGCGCCGATTTCATAATAAAATTAAAGAATCTTTTAAAATTTAAAGGAAACTTTATTTTGCCGATCGATTTCATAAAGCCACTTTAAAATAGGGGTGCCTTTAAAAGGCACTGTACATTTAAATGGCACTTTAACTAAAAGGAAACTTTTGCAAAAGGAACTTTAAGAGTTTCATTATGAAATCGGCCCTTAGTAAGTTTATGTTAAAGTTCATTAGCTGAATAGTTCCATACACAAATGATTTTAAAATAAACAAAAATTGTTTTGTACGGAAATTTCTTTTTTTGCTCCATATTAATCACAGTATTTTTCCTCTTTGTTTAGACCATGCCGATTTGAAAACCGGGTTTTGAGGTCGGCAAACGCTTTAGAAACTCGCGTTTTTGTCAAATTTTACGGGTTATTCAGCTACACATCCCCTAAATCTGAATGATATGTCTAAATTATGCACATGGGCAAATCTCCAGAACAGGACGATTCAACGCTATAAAAAAATTTTTTTAAATTTATCGCGCAAAAATAAATCATACATCAAATTATTTGAAATCCATTCAGAAGAGAATCAATTCTTCTTCGTTTCATCGCCTGACTCCTTTTCTTTAAATGCTAAAAGACTTAAAAGTAAAAAAACGGTAATTTTCGAAAGTTCAAAGTTAGCGTTATTTCTAGAGGCTATGGTTTTTCCCCGATTTCAAAAATTTTCAAGGCGGCCCCAAGCAGGTCAGGCGCAATGTGTGCATCAAATTTGGTATATATGGGTGAAATGATTTTCGAGGTACATACACATATTTGACGTAAGTGGCGATGCCACGCTCAATTTCCTAAACTTGTATGAAAAACCAATTTTCGCTTAACATCCATTGTAAATAACATTTTTGAATAAATATTTAAAAATTCTTTAATCGCATTGCACAAAAGATCTAAAAAACCTTTACATACACACAAAAGTACAAATTCATGGCGGTGTTTTAGAGAAAAATTGTTTTATGTGTTTAGCTTGTCCATGATTCCAACCTGTTGTGTTTTAGCCTGTCAGTGGATCATTAAAAAAAGAGAAATTTGTAACCATTCAGGCAAAGATATATCCTGACAATATTTGTTATTATTTTTTTCTTTTTTAAAGGTACAGACCAGCATAATTTTATGTTTTCATGTGTAAGTAATATGTATGAAAAAAAAGCAGTTAACTGATTGCTGAAAGTGGAAGATGGAAAAGAACTTAAAATATTACTTTTCATCGCTCGTTCATTTTCTAGAGCATAGACTAGTTCTTTCAGAAGCAGCGTACAATTAGGAAAAAGCTTATTAAAGTGTTCTTTTACTGGAAGAATCTGCAAGCTCGCTCTCTTTACAGTTTCATTCTATATTCCTCTAACCGCAACTATCCATCACATTTTCGGGTTAATCGTGATGAATATAACAGCTCTAATTACAGTTTAGCTTTATGGGTTCGGAGTATATGCGCAGCTTCCATCACCTTCCGCGAGAAAACCTCTTCACCTAGTTTTCCATTTAGTTTCGAGCAGTTTGTGAAATTTACAGCGCACATGGGAATGCAGCAGCTTCTCCCTTCTTTTCTTTGCTTGGGATCTTCATATTAACATTTGCCCTATAGCTCTTTGAATGGTCATATAGCATCAGTTGTTCTATTTTCATAACTGATTGGCTATTTACTAAAAAAAAAACCTGTTAGATTTGTAAAGAAAAAGTGTGACATTTGCCAAATTTGCAACCCAGAAGTTTCGTAGCCATGAAATAGATAGCCCATTACATTTAATTAGTGTTTTGAAGTCGTTCTAAATTATTGTAATTTGGTGAATTTCTCACTTATCCATGACTAAAGTTTCACTACACATAGTGATTTTGCCAAGTGCCTACTACTTATTTGTACATGACGACATGTGCGCATAAAAGCATTACATCCACTCTGCTGCAGCTGTGAGATGTCATTAAAGCTCACTGAGTTTCGAAAGGCATTTGAGTCACAACGAAAATTGAAAATAAAGAGGATTTAATTTTTGCGAAAAGTGTTGCTAGGAGATCTGTAAAGTGAGTAAAAGGCTTAGTGCGTTGTAACTTCTATGAAAGACATGCCGACTTACATAAACAAATGAACATACATATGTATGTAAGTAGCACATAGACGTTCGGTGCATTTGTATGCGAAAGAAAACGAAGTATTTTCGATATTCTCAGCTAGACTTAATGAAATAACTGAACCATGTTTGGAAGAAATTGATAAGTCGGTTACCGAGAAACAGTGGGCGGCGCCACGCACATTTTCGAAAGGTCTGTAATAATTTTATTTATTGCTAAGATGTTATTAAAAAATGGATTTTGAGTGAATCAACTTCAGCAGTTACTGATTTATATCAGGTTTCGTATTTCTGTAAAATACCGCTAGATGGTAGGTGGGCATGGTTATTGCTCGATTTCAAAAATGCTCGACACATTTCTTAGTTGGTGAAGGGGCTACTAAAATACAGCATTTGACCTTAAGTGGGCGGGCCACGCAAATTTGCAAACAATTTCATAACTGTCTTATTTCATGCCGAAACTTTACTTCACGTACTAGTTTTCAAGAATTTGCATCCAGTATTTATGGAAATATCGTATTCTTTGAATTTTTCCAAAACACCGTAATATGGGAAGTGGACGTGTTTACCGTCCGATTTCGCCTATTTTCAATACCAACTTACCTTGCATAAAAAGCAACCTACATACACAATTTTGTTTAAATATACCACTTGGAAAGAGGATTCGTAGACCTTTGAAATGATGTGTATGGGTCATTCCATACAATATTTACACCTCAATATTTTTTTTGGGGTGAAATATTTTTTTTACATTCTTTATCGAAGACCTTTTTTCTTATTTCGTCATGATATTCAAAGAAAAAAAATCCCGAAATTTTGAACTCACGGAGAAGTATTTTTTTTTTCAATTGGTTGCAGTTAATAAACTAATACCTCGTAAATACCTCGAGAGTGCGAGTTAGATTAAAATAAAAAAAATTTTGCTTTAAAAAATTGCATTTTTTATTTTTTTATTAATTTCAATTTTTTTGTTTTTCACCTGAATAGTTGTCAAACCTTATGGAGCACGCTGTACAAATTTTAGAATGGAAAAACCAAAACTTTAGAAGTTACGAGTTTTTCATGCCTACGTACATAAAGTTTAACCGCGCAGGCTTGCGCTGCCAAAAAAATCGAACATGGTGAAGTTAATAAAAAAAATTAAAAATAAAAAAATTCAATTTTTTGATGCAACAGTTTTTTTTATTTTAATCTAACTCACACTCTCATGGAAAGCCGAGGTAATTACTATTCTCCGACAAATAGTTTATTAACTGCAACCAATTGAAAAAAATACTTCAAAATTTCGGGAATTTTTTTTCGAGATTTTCGAATATCATGGCGAAATAAAAAAAATATGTGTCTTCTATTTTTCGATAAAGAATGCAAAAAAAAATATATTTCACCCAAAAAAAAATATTGAGGTGCAAATATTGTATGGAATGACCCATATAAATCTATTGTTTGACTTGGACTGCTCGGAGTTTCCATCATGTACCCTAGCAACGGGTTGTGCGTTGGGTTTAGGAGCCACCACGTAAAATCCGCTTCCAATGAAAAGAAAAGCAAAGCCCTGGATGGGACCAATATCTTTTGATGCTGACCACGGCAAGCGTTTAAATGACTACGATTTTAGGGCATGCAACATCGAATTCGACCACTCGACTCTCACACCTGCTCTCAGACATATGCGAGCAGTGGAATCATATATCCCGCTCATTATGGACAGCCGCCGAAGAAGGAGTCGAATTTAAGCGAGCCCGAAAGAGCAACTGGTACGTCGAGGAATGTTACAAAGATGCAGAGAAAAAAGTTGCCGCCTACTAGGCCACGTTGCGATCGGGAAAAACGCGAGCCATGTGAGACAAATATAAAAAGCTGAAGAGGGAAGGGCAACGTAGTTGTCATAATAAGATGAGAGAGGCCAAAATACGAAATCGCACGAAAACTTTACCAGAGGGTTAGGCGACTTACGGAAGGTTTCAGGACCAGGGCGAACTCCTGTATGAACAACCATGGCGTCCTAGTGACCGATGTCCAGAACTTACTTAAACTACACTTTTCCGCACCACTGAAAGTAGTGGAAAAGACGAACCCGAGACCCCAGTCGACGATGATGGAGTCGATGTCCCATCGTCTGAATATGACGAGGTATGAAAAGCAACTACGCGGCTAAAAAACAACAAAGCTGCTGGAGCTGTCGCCCGAAGAAATGAACGAATGCGGGACGACTGGAATTTAAGTGTGCTCTACCCAATCCACAAGAAAGTCTATGGTGAATTTACCATATCTTAAGCCCCACTGATAACACTCAATCAATTCGATAAGACCTTGCAACACATGCGTAGAAGGCTGATACCGCGGTAGTTGGTAGTTTCTTGTGGATTGGGTAGAGTACACTTAACTTTCAGTTGTCATCTGACCATATTATGCATATGAGTTCATGTATGCACCTTATCCACGACATACTTTAATAACTCACCTGGCAGGTCATCATCTCCAGGAGCTTGGTTGTTTTGCAGCGGTGGAATTGCTATTCGTACTTCGTCATAGTCAGCCGTGAGTCCATCTTCTCCACTACTATATGCTAGGTATCTTCTAAACATCGGTCCCTAGGTCGCCGTGATTGTTTCAGGCGTTCTTCCTCGCGGCTAGTATTTCAAGCTCCATGCACTCTCGTATTTCGGCCTCTCTCTTTTTATAACGGAAATACGTCTCGCTTTCCACTTCAGCGCCCTCTATCGGTTCCACATAGCACATATGTATTTAAATATAATTTCAGATCGAGGCCTAGATACTGACGTACTGGTTTTGAATAATCAGATATTTCAATTTTATTTAATAATCTAGTAATCATTAAAAGATAATTATTTAATAGTATTAAATTTAAAGGCCAAAAGTCAAAGCAAATTATATAAAATGCATTGCTTTCATTTTTTTTTAATCGCTGCTGATTGACTTTAATTCCGTATCATAGTATGAGTGATTTGTTCAACGTTTTAATAAATAAATAAATTCAACGTTTTAATATACGCATACACATTATTATTTAGCTGCAAAATTCCTATAACCATAAAGTTCTATATATGGAAATGTGTATGCAAATATTTTACATTTCAACACTGAATTCTTCTGAAACTAATTTTAATTACTAAAGCCAATGAAATTTTAGAGAGCATTGATTTTAATTGAAATTCGGATTACGAAATAGTTAAATTATCAAATTTACACTGATTTTTCCTTTGATGTTCAATTTGCTTTATTACGTATTAATTTCACTAATAGTTTTGACTAAACTGGATTTTTTTTTAATTTTAAAATATTTAAATTTAACCAAAAGTTAACTTACTTTGCGGTTAAAATAACAAACAATCTATGTAGTTACATACATTTCAACAGAAAAATTTGTTAGATAGAAAATACTATTTGCCAACTTTTGTAAATATGCATCCATACATGCATGCAATAAAATGAAATTAGTGCGCAAAGCAATATCAATTACGTATAACGTACTTGAAGAATTAAAAAGATAAAAACAGTTAATAAACAGAAATCCAGTACATGTTTACGTTTATTACAAAGAATATTCTCATTGGTGTTTTTTATAAACAATTTAAAATTTTCCGAAATACTTATCTCTTATAACGGTCTCTATGGAGCATTCAGCTATTTTTTTGCTAGAAAATATAATATTTTTTCATTTTAGTTGTTTTAGCCACCCGGTTTGTTGAATTGGTCTGATCTCAGTGCAATACTATGTTTTTTTTTTTGTTTACCATTCAATGACTGATTTCCTGTCAAGACATGAAGGCAAAACAAATTTGGATATCTCATGCTGCTTTATTAGCACTCTAGACGGTTGAACATACGTAATTGGGGGATAGTTGGGGCCGTCTGCTATATGTTCAGCTACAAAAATTTTACCTTGGGCCCCATTTTATTTTAAGATTTGATTTTATTTTACACGAAATTATTATTATAATTTTGAGCCTTGAGCACTGCGACCTCTAGCGTAGTCTATTGTGCGTGGCCCTTTACCCTATACGTGAAGGCTTTTAATATAGGCTAGCACTTCGGTGGGCTTTTTGTTCCATATTTCGAGTGGATTAAGTCTATTACCACCTAGGTGAGCGAGTCTGCTTCTAGCGAGAGCAACACATTCACAAAGGATGTGTTCTGGCGTTACTTCGTCCAGCTCACAGAAGCGACAGACGCTCGTGTCTGAAAGATTCATTTTACTGAGATGACAACGCAGGGAACAATGTACCGTGAAGTACCCAGTGAGAGTTCGAAGGTCCTCCATGCCTAGATTTAAGAGCTTTTTTGAAGCTTATTGGAATGGAAAGATGAACCGCTTAGCCTGTCTTTGCCCTGGACATTTGCCTATCGAATTTTTTTGTCGACCCACTTGTTTATGACCTCCCTTAAGTGGGGTTTGGTGAGCCCGCAAAAGGGTTCCGGACCATAAATTATTGTGGCAGCTCCGTTTTTTGCTAGGCGGTCCGCCTGTTCCTTGCCGTCGTGGCCCTCATGTCCCGGCACCCGGTCCAGTAATACTGTGTTCTTGCTTCCAAGAGCGTTTAGCGTGTTAAAGCAGTCGTACACTAGTTTTGATGTTATTATGTGGGACCTCAGCGCTAGCAAGGCAGCCTGACTGTCGGACATAATGCAGGTGTTTATACGAAATTCGTCATTTCCAAAACTTCCAACCTCAATAACTTTATTTAAAAATAAGAAAACTGGCAACATTTTTTCTTAAAATTGATTCTGCCAGCACATCTTAGAAAAATCTGAGGTTCACGTTTTGGGACGACACTGTAGGTATTTCTGTTCAGCTCTCCCATTTTTGGTGAGTGCTTGTCTTCTGCATACTTTTGAGAATTCATGAACGTTAAGACTTTGTAAGGATATATCAATGAATTACCGATGGATAGCAAAGCTCTCTGCCTTCAACGTATATGGCAGCTGATTTCTAAATTAGCCCGTAGAACTTACTTATCCTCTGTAAGAGAATTTTATGAAGTAGGACTTGAAATCCATAAATCCCTGATGAAGAAGGCCAAGTCAGATTTATGGTGAACTTTCTGCGATAGCCTTAAAAGATGTAATTAAACCAAGATTTAGATCTGCATATTCTTCTCTTTCTGCTCCTTTGTGATATTTGAGAAACGAGAGGCAAGACTGAACTATGCAACCTAGGCCCAGGCATTATACCCGCTAAGTTGAAATATTCTGTGGAAATGTTTTGTCGTTAGAAAGCTTCCGTTTGCGCTGGTTTTAATCGTGCCCGGTAATATTCCAGGGATTTGGAGAAGGGGCAGAAGACTAATGAGAAGCTCCCCATCTCTCTGAGGTATTTTCAGGATAATAACTCCATCTTCGGTTTCGCTAAAAGTCGATATCACATATTAGAGTCTCAAATTTTTTCAGTAAGTATAAGTTAGTTGAGATCGCCCTTTGCGCAGTCGTAAAGTGTACTGAGGAATTAAATATTTGCTCGAAAAGACTTTGCCTTGTGAGTCTTGCTCGATATCGAGGTAACTTCTAAAATTTTCGGCGATGTAAATTTAGCGTAGCCATTTTTAAGATCCCATCTGGTGCGTTGAAAAATAATTATCTTTAGTAAATAAATTCCTAGCGGGGCGTTGCTCGGACTAAGCACCTGGGCCACAAAAAGTGGCCTGAGTGTCAATCCCAGCAAAACAGAACTGATGCTGTTTACCAAGAAAACAAAAATACCACAATTCAAGCTTCCCTTATTTAATGGAACGACACTCACATTATCCTCGGAGGCGAAATACTTGGGTGCCGTATTAAACACTAAACTAAGCTGGAAGACAAATATAGAGAGGCGCGTAAACAGAGCCTACATAGCATATTACACATTCAAAAGAATAAAAAAAAACTTTCAGTCTATACTGACGGGTCAAAAATGGACTGCGGTGTGGGTGCGGGGGAGTTTTCCGAAGCATGGAATGTCTCTCTCTCGTTCCGACTACCGAAATTTGCTAGCATCTTCCAAGCGGAAGTACTGGGAATTGAAAGGGCCTGCAAAGAATTAGAGAGTAACTGCGTAGGAGTGCGAAAAGCATACAGCTTCTCAGATAGCCAAGCGGCACTTCTAGCACTTGCCTCACCGATAACAAATTCCAAAACAGCAAATGTGCGTTAAGCTCGACGGCCGAGTTAATAAACATCTCCCTCATCTTGGTTCCCGACCATAAGAACATCCACGGAAATGAGAGGGCTGACGAGTTGGCTAAAGCCGGAGCATCTCTTGATGAATCCGAAGCAGAGACAATAAACTGTCCACTCGGACTTATCAAAAGAGAACTGCATTTGCAATTCGTACGTATGGCTGATGCACGTTGGAACAACCTTCAAACCTGCAAAACTGCGAGGAACTTATGGCCGCGTTATGACAAACCAAAGACAGAAGAACTTTTAAAGAGGTCGAGCAAAGGTAAAGTCAAGTTAACAACCACGATAACGGGACATTGGCCCATTGGCGAACATGCGGCTAAAATGGGCCTTCCGTACAACCCTCGGTGCCGCAGCTGTGATCTTGTGGGAAGTAAATAAACGATCCTACACTATCTTTGCGAGTGCCTAGCATTGGCAGGATTAAGGCATGACACACTCGGGAGCTTTTCCATCCAGAATATTAGGGAGATCTCCAAATGTACCATTACAAGCCTTAATAGATTCATCGGAAAATCCAAATGGTTTGATGAAACCGAATCATGAGAGCAGAAAAACATCAAAGATCCCAGAGTAAGCATGTCGAAATGGTGCTATACAAATAAATTGGGTCCTGCGTATGTGCTCAGGTGACGCTTCTACCAACCAACAAAACAAATAAATTCCTCAGTTGGACATATGTTTTACTAATACCGTCAAATACTCCGACGTGTTTCACTTTAGATAGAAATACATCGTGATAAATATGTAGAAAAAGCAAATGACGGTACTGAACGTCATTATCAGTAAAGCGCTCTTCAGAACTACGTAGGAACTGCAGCTAGCGCTTATGATGAAGGGGTATCTAGGTGAGCTAGGATTTCCATGCTAAAACTAAGTACATAGCTGAGCTGCTTCTAAGCAGCTCTTTCTCCACTCTCATCCTCCGAAAAGATGAATGGGTAGCGACAACAGCTGCACAGTTGACCTTTTGCATGGATGCTTCGAAGCTTGACGTCGATGAGTGACTCAAAACTATATATTCTGATAGCGAGGCGGCAATCAAAGCATTGAGCTCAGTCATTATGTGATCAGAATACTTCCTAGTTAAATCTCTTAGGTAACATGCCGCAGTGGTAGTACGGGTAACTCGTAGCAGTCTTGCCGAGCAGAAGTGACTGAGAATTTGGCACGGCTCTCAGTGGCGGAATACCCATCTTCACGGACGGCTCCAAAATGGATATCGGAAGAGGAGCTTGCGTCTTCTCTCAGGAGCTATCTCTAAGAGAGTCCTATAGACTTCCAGATCACTGCAGTGTTTTTCAGGCTAAGATCTACGCAATCCACACGGCGGAAAAGTTGATGAGCATGATAGACTTAGAGCCATCTAAATTCGCTTTCGTTGTTGACAGTCAGGCGGCTATCAAAGCCTCAGGTTCGGTAACGACAAACTCGATATGCGTCAAAGAATGCCGAAGATCATAATCAATCTTTACTGGGTCCCGGGGCATTGTGGTGTCCCGGGAAATGAGGAAGCGGACGAATGTGCTAGAAAGGAATCTGAGATAGGGCTCGGGGAAGCGATCCATATCGTGAAACCTCCCCTACGATTTCTGTCTTCGGAAGTCGAGAGACTGACTAGGGCATCTACCAACAGTAGGTGGGAAAACCTGCACACCTGCAGATTATCACGCTCGCTCTGGCCACTACTCGATGAACGAAGAACAAGCAGTCTACTAAGGCTTTCAAAGCCTAACGTTAGGCTTCTCACAGGAATACTAACGGGACACTGTACCATTGGCCACATGGCCGCCAGGTTCGAAGCCCCGCATAACGATTTCTGTAGAAGCTGCAGGGATGAAGAGGAGTTAGAATCCGTCCAGCACTTCTTTTGCGAGTGTCCAGCACTTCGAGGAAAACGCCTCAAGTTTCTTGGGGACCATTTCTCTGAAAACCTGGATACCTTAGAGAAAGCTCCTCTGGAAGGATTGCTAGGATTCGCCAGAAAATCAAAATGGTTCGAAGACATGTAGGTCTTCTCCTAATTAGCTTAGGTGCTACCGTATAAAACATAATGACTTTATAAGGGACTACGAGTACATATGTACTTTCAAAAGCTCTATGTATACCTTTTGCCTGGGGAAACCATCGCAACCTAACCCAACCATATACACATATGTGTGTATTTGGGAAGGCCTTATCAGTTCCGTTTCCAGAAAAGGTCATATGGAATTTATAATTTTTGCCGTTTATTTACTTATTTGTTGTAATCGTACAAAATATGGCGAAAATCAAGCAAAAGTAAGTTTTCAACCAACTTTTAAATAATTTTCATATACATACATACATATATATGTTTATTAAAATGCTACCGATTATCATGCTTGATTACCCTTCATTAGCCTTCGTGAGATATGAACCCCATTATTTGCATAATGCACATCATGAATTCAGTGAGTCTCTACAATAGCGTACTGTGCGCACTCCCACAGTAGTAATTTTTTGCAAGCAGCAACAGTTTATGGAATAAAAAAATAAATAAACAAATAAATACAGGGCGCTAATATTTTTGTTAGGTTTTCAGCGGAGCTTCTCCCACAATTGTTGTTGACATATTCCGCTGTTGTCGGAAGAACGAACGAGCTGCCTGATATGCAACAATTTTTCAGGTAAAACTTACACCATTTTTTGAAAAATTTATATTTTTTTTAATTTAAAAAAAATTTGACCTCTTCATGTAGATATTTTCTTTGACTGCATGTACAATTCTTTTTTTTTTTAATTTAAATGCAGTTACAGAAAATACATGAAATGGCCTGATTTTTTTTAATTCAAGAAAATATAAATATTTAAAAAACAGTGATAGGTACTTTTACCCGCAAAATTTTTGTTTGATTGTAGTTTATGTATTTTTTTAATTAAAAAAAATTGGACTTTTTCTTGTATTTTCTTTAACTACATGTACATTTTTTTTATTTACACGCAGTTAAAGAAAATAAATGAAATGACCGATTTTTTTTAATTCAAGAATATATAAATATTTCAAAACAGTGATACTTTTACCTGAAAAATTTTTGTTTGATTGTAGTTTTTATATATTAGCATACAACCGTTACATAAGTCTCAAAATACCAGTTATCGATGACTGTAAAAATTTATCGCAGTCCTAATTATTATCAAAAGACTTTTATAATTTTTACAAAAATTTGGATGACTTTTTTATACGTCCACCATGAAATAATGATTAAAAGGTGAACACATCAAAATTGCGACACTTAGAAATTACTACAAGAAAGAAACTAGAAGGCTTTGAAATTTAACCTTTTTTAATATAATACTTTGAGGGTTAAATATAATTAAAATGTTAAAATATTAGTTTGCTAGTTGCTCCATATGCAAGTGATCGGAATTTTCGTGGCATACGCGCCATTCTCCTTTGCATGAGTGTATCATCGTCTTTGTTTTGAAATCTTCAATATTTTTTACCAGTTCACCTGTCTTCGTCAATATACCTTTGACGATCGACCAATATTCCTCGATAGGTCGAAGCTCTGGGTTATTGGGTGGATTGCAGTGGCGAGGTACAAAATTAATGTTATTTGCACTGTACCACTGCAATGTGTCCTTGGCATAGTGGCAACTTGCCAGGTCCGGCCAGACCAGTGGTCTACTACCATGTCTGTTAATAAACGGCAGAAGACGCTTTTTAAGGCACTCATTCCGTTAAATTCGAGCGTTCATTGTCCCGGATGTGATGAAAGGGCTGCTTTTACGGCCACAGGAACAAATGGCTTGCCAAACCATGTATTTTTTGGTCACTGGACTTCATTTTCAACTTGCAGCTTTCAGGAGCATCTTGACGACTAGCAACAGTATAAAAATCTTGACCAGCAATATATTTGAAATTTTGAAAGCAGTGGGTTTCGTCGCCCATAACAGTGCATTTGTATTTTGTAATTTGGCATTCATACAACTTCCGGCTGCGTAATTTTCCTGTAATATTCTGCTTTGCATCCCGATCTGGCGCTGTTTGAGCTTTACAACTTCTCAGTAAAGCTTGCCGCTTTACTTTTTGTACGAAAGACTGCGATTTACGTACGATTACGTACGTTGGCCATGCTCACCTCCGCACAAAGATTTTCTAGTAACTGCCAGACGTTCTTTGTACCAATTCAAAACCCTGGAACCTGTCGAGCGGTGAAATTTTATATTTTTATCAATGTTACGAGCACTTAAAACTCGCGCAAAATAATTTTTCTCACTTCTAACTCGGTTGCAATTTTTGACTAAACTATAAATCAAATTCAAACGAAGTTTCTCATATGTGAAACCAGGGTAATGGTCTACTCATAGTATTTGAATTTCAAAATATTGAAATCTTTTTGGGTAATGCCATATCTCAGCTGAATTTGTTTTGAATTTACTTTGAGATAGGGCGTTTTCGAATTGGCAGCAAATTCTGAAATAGGGCGTTCTTGAAGGCTTTGCTGAGATAGGGCGGTTTCGAAACGGCTGCCAAGATAGGTCGATCATCCACTCAGCCGTCGATATAGTTTAAAAATTCCATGGAAATGGTACAAATATAAATTGCTTTATACTTTATTTGATAAAATTTCGGTTTGACTTTAAGTAGAGCTGTAAACTGATAAAACTCCTACAATTTGTCCCGTCCGAAAATGAATTTTGTCCACCTAACTTGTTCCACACGACGCACTGACGCACTGCTCTTGTAATAGGCTGTTATGCTCCACCTGTGAAGACTCGATGAATATTTGCTCCATAACGTGTAAACTAGAACTCCCATAAACAAAGTTAGTATCCTCTTTCCTACGCATTTTGTGAAAATGAATATTTCTTAAAATATCCATAGCCAGACATAATCTGTGTAGTGTGGAAGTAGAGGATTTTAACTTTGGTTTCGAAAGGGGTTTAAAGCTTTTCCGTTTCACTGTTCCATACTTCTGCTCTGGATACCGTGGTGTAAGCAAAGGAAACTCTTAAAACTGCCACGCGATGGACAGCAGTAATAATTTAACTGCCTAGTAAATCGGGAGTCTAGTCTTACACTCAGTTAGTAGTAGGCTTTATTATCACAAATAACGCGCAGTTGATGTACACATATTTATTTCCTTCTTATAAGTATGTATGTATTTTTATTTGCGAGCAATAGTACCTTTGTTTTTAATTTCGCTAATTTAAGGATGTATGCTTCTAACCACTCTTGAGCCCTAATCGGGAGCTGGTATAATCTTACGCGTACTACCTCCAAATGCTTTGAAGTGATGACAGCGGTCTGCATGATAGACTAGTTATGTTTCATCTGGCATTTCAATTTTCGTTTTCCGTCATAGCTTACGCTATTTTTAGACGTAATTGAAGTATATGAAGTTCGTTTTCACCCGAGTTTACACTTTTATATGTATGTATGTACTTTAGGGTGGTCCTTAAAAATTAAATTTTAAGTCTCACCCCCTCAATCGGTAATACCACGGTCAACGATATCACATATAAGTTTTAGTCTATAGAGGACTATATGCAATGAATCTGAACTTTGACTCCGGTGCGACACGTCTTAACCGACTCCAATCAGGACCAAAATTTATATGTGATATCTGCGCCTACAGTAGTATCGATTTTGGGCATTAGATGAAAAAAATAATTAATTTAAATTTTTTGAGTCTCCATAGAGGAATCTGAACTTTGGCCCCTGTGCGACACGCCTCAACGGTCTCCGATCGGGACCAAAATTTATGTGTGTTATCTTAGACTATATTAGAATCGATGTAGGGGTTGAGGTTTAGGAAATCTGATGTAAAAATGTGCTGCATACATTTAAGGGCCGCCCTAATGTACTTATGATATTTTGCTCTTTACTGATTCCGACATTTTTAACCAGGCAAAAAAATAAAAGGGCTGCATTTAATTTTCATTCATTCAACTTTGGTACAAGATAGTTTCATTAATTTTAAAATTTTATAGAAGTGTTGTAGTTCAGAAAAGCACAACAATAGCATTTTTGGTCTTAAATTGATTTAAAATGATTTTAATTAAGATAAAAGTGATAAAAAATGTTTGGGTAGCATGTGCTTTTGCTTTTCCTAAGCAGACTGACCATAGCAAAATTTTTTTTTTTAATAATTGGTTTAGACCACATATAAAATAAGAAGCAATTTAATAAAGCCCTTTTGGTTCAAGTGTTACGTGTATTGTATGTGCACAAAAACATACGTATATACATGAATAATATGTTATAACTAGAGAACGACCAAACCCCGAATTTTTAGGCCGAACCGTACCGAACCGAATTTCGACCAATTTCGGCCGAAGCCGAACCGAAACCGAAGTAATTTATGTATATATATACATACAATGCAGTATTTTTATTAATAAGAAACCAAAAAAAGGTACATACTTAAGTTGAATGCACATTAATTTCAGCTCATAACATAATCTTATATTTGTAAAAATAACAAGAAAAACTTATTATGACATGTGTGCATGTTGTAATACCCAATGTTCGGCCAAATATCTGCTTTTTTTGCTGAAGCCGAACCGAAATCGAACCGAACTTTTGTGGCCGAAGCCGAAGCTGCAGTTCGGTCGTTCTCTAGTTATAACATACATATCTGCTAGAAAGCCATCCAGGCACTTTATTGCTTTTGCTTCTCTCCTTTTTTCTTATTTTCCTTCATGATTGATGATTTCGGCATTTTGCTGGTGCATACTCGTATGTATTAAGCTCAAGTGTGGCTACCAACTGTGTACATATTTTGTTGGTAATCCTTAGAATAAATTCTGGTGGCCAAATACAATGGCTTTCACAAACATAGGTGTGTATGTAGTACTCGTGTTGACCAGGCAATCCAAACTAGCACATGTATGTGACTGAAGTGAAAAAGTATTAGCTGCAGTACACTCTTGGAATAAATAAATAAAAAAATATGTTTGATCTACCAATCCTTTCCGGTTACTATGATTATAATCTCTACAACCTGTTGGTTTGTATTTAACACAATTCTGTGTGCAATAGTACACATATGCACATGCATACTTATATATATATGCCCAGCAAACGCGTTGCTGCTTTGGCAAGCGTTTTTTTTGTATCAACAAATTAATGCATTACAAGACGGCACATCGCTTACTCATTGCATTACATGTAATGCATAGGTAAGAAGTTGTGCTTTTATTAGATTACCTCCAATGACATGCCCATTAGACCGTATCACAGAACAAGTTAAATTTGTTTTAAGCGATTTTGAACAGTCATTATTAGGATATTTCGGGAGTATAAAAAATTTTTATCGGCATCCTGTAAAAATAGATAGTCGATTTTTTTATACCCGAGTGCACTTGAGCACAAGGGGATAAGGGCGGATGGTATTGAAAATGGGCGAAATCGGACAATAACCACGCCTGCCTCCCATATAACGGTAGTTTGCAGGAATACAAAAACTGCGATATTTTAGTAACTATTTGAAATGATTTATTAACGAGTAATAAGAATATTATAAAGTTTAGAAAAATGGGCGAAGCAACGCCCAATTATGGATTTATATATACTAGAGTTCACCCAGTGTTTGGAATTCAACCACAACAACGGTGAGCATCCTTCTACGTGAAAAATTGTATATCTTTACCATACTTACCGTAGTAATTGAAATTTCTATTCATAGACATTTTAATTTAATTTAATTTTGTTTAATTTTATTATATTATATTTTACTTTATTTTATTTTATTTTATTTTATTTTATTTTACATAGATGAGCGAAGTTGTGACCTATTGCGCCTCAAGCCTAATTGTGGCGAAATATCAGGTAATGCAATGTGATGTGATGTGAAAGGATGTCATATCACGCTATGTCAAATGATGTTATGTCATTGATGTCATATCAAGTGATATCATGTCATGTGGTGAAATTGGTTGTGGTGAGTTGCGGTGTGGTGAATTCAGGAGTGGTGAGGTGAGTTTGAATTTGGTGAGTTCAAAAGTGGTGGGTTTAAGTTTGGAGAGTTAAGGTGTGTTGAATTTAGGTGTGGTGAGCTCAGGTGGAGTAAGTTTTGAGGGGAAGAGAGTTGAAATGAAGTGAGGTGATTTAACGTAAGCTGTAGTGAGTTGAGGTGAAATGCGTTAACCAACGTACATAACATGACAAAACATAACTTAACATAAATAACATAACATATCATAACATAATATAACATAACCCTCCTTTGCCATTATATTAAATATTTTAATTTAACTTCTTTGTCATACATTTAGGAGGCATTTCCGCCCCAACCATGTACATGAATGGCATTCGTATTGGTGTGACTTTTGAATTGATTTTTCGCTCTATTTTATGCTTATTTGATATTTAAGAATTGTCTGTACATCAGCACCAAAATACCTTTCTAATGATGTAAAATTGTTTATACCTTAGAAGTATAGTTTAGCCGTAAAAGGGCTGTAAAGGAAACATGATTGCCTATTTATATAAAAGATATCTCGCTTTACCAATTTCTACCAAACTTGGCACAAGTGTTGACCTTGATTCAGCATAGAAAAGGGTCGAAGATTTTTGAAATCAAACAATAACCATGCCCACTAGAGTGGACAATTTTTATATGGAATTTTTTTTTGTTTTTGTAGGAGGTGGTTCGCCCACAAATTTTTTTCCTTTGGGCACAAATAACATATTCCAAAAGTTTAAGACTGATTGGTCAACGTTAAGGCGTGGCACATGCGCCCTCAAATTGATAAGAAGGGATTTTGCATAATTTTATTAGAAACAAGTTATAAATTCATTATTATTTATCAAAATTTGTGTTAAGTGTCGATATTATGCTTGGTTAGAACTATTATTTTAATGCATGCCTTCTAAAAAGGCGTGGCACGTTATAAAATTTAAGTATTTTATACGAAAATATGTAGTTTTTGCGTCAAATTAAGATTAAAACTTACAT
>JAPVRG010203945.1:0-10028 GCA_029783565.1 Rhagoletis cerasi | reverse complement strand
CGCTGTCGTTATTTCTGTGGCCAGAAGAACACAGTCACCTTGCATTCCAAGGTTTTTGTCCAGCCTTTGCTAGGATGACCAAAAGTCCAGATAGTCAGAGGTCCGTATGTGGCCCTATCTTCTGCCTATAAGCGACAACTCCTCAAGATGTCTTTTTCTATCCAATTCATCTGATATCAAGTTACCTGCGATATCGCTTTGGAATCCATATATATGTATAAGCTTTATAGAGAGGTAATGTGTAGCGATTAAGAAAGAAATCAGGTATTACCAGACAATTTTCCACTGTTTTATCAAAGAGCTAAGACTTTTCTATGAGAATAAATATTCACCTTCTTAAAAAGTATTACATTTGTATACACCTTATCTGCTGATTCGTTTATGGTAGCTGCTCGGTTTTGAAAATAAGGAAGTAGTGCGAAAGCCTCTCAAAAGTAGAATTTCTTTCCAGGTTTCATCCAGCTTCCACACATCCCTGAATAACTTCATAGTGCTATGGTGCCAAACAGTACAAACCGCCCAATCTTCAGTTGAAGGGATATGTGAGATGAAGGATCCATATGCGCCTCTCATATATGTTTGTAGTAGGAGTGATTCGAAGTGCCTCCACTGATGCCAATTAAAGCAGATCTCCGCACTCTCTACAGGCTATTAACGATAATAGCCTTTGCTAGTAAATTCTACCAAACAAAGACGTTATACATTAAAACTGATTTAATTATGGTTTCACATAGCCATTAAACCACTTTCGACGCGAAGTTCCGGCACTTGCAAATGGCCCCTATGCATTAATATAAGACTACCGATACCCCTGATATAACTTTTCTCAACTGCAAAGAGCTGTTTCGGCTTTCATAATGCATTCCACTGTGTGCTCATATTAGAGATTTTATTTACATTTTGTTTCATTTATTGAGTATGATTATATACATTTACAGACTAGATTCTCAAATTTAACTTAACTAAAAATGTATGGCTAAGAATATAAAGATTCAATCATTGAACCAAATCGAGATCTCGGGAGTGCAAAATCTAGATCAAGGCTACTGAATTTTCGATTAAATTCAGTGAAGGCTCTAGCAATGGAGTCAAAATAATGGTAATTAGCTTTAATTAACTTGACATGAAACGGATTCTGAAAGCGTAGAGTTCGTTGCGGAACATAGAAGCTTATCAGCTCAAGTAACTCCGGGCAATCAATGAGACCAGCAATGATATCATAAATGAAGTGACTTCATCCCTATTAGCATACAGCAGACACTATAGGGTGGCAATGGATCAGTGAAATTAAGTGGTTTGAGAGCAAAACGAATAAACCTCTGCAGCACTCTTTCAATTCTATAGGAATAAGTTGAATAGATTGGATTCCATATTAAAGAAGCATATTCCAATTTCGATCGTACTAAAGAATTAAATAAAATTATTCTGGTATACGGATCTTTAAAGTCAAAGAGAGAATAAGTTGACCTAATGAAGTTTAGGTTTTTAGAAATAGTCATGTGAAAACATTTCTTAATATTAAGAGGTAATTTATTTCTTGAACGCCATTTAGCCAAATTATTAAGATCATCCTGTAAAGACAAAACATCAGACAAACATGTAATGCTTCTAACAAATTTTAAGTCATCCGCGTATAGTAAAAACTTTGAGTGCTTTATAGAATTTCCAATGTCGTTAATAAAAAGAAGAAAAAGAATTGGGCCAAGAATACTACCCTGTGGTACCCCATGATTAGCAATAAAAGCGTAAGACTTAGTATTTTCAATTTAAACATTCGAAATTCTGTTGGAAAGATGCGACTACCCCAGCACAAGAATACGGAGTGGAACCCTAACCGTTCCGGCTTATGCAGTAAGATACTGTGCGTAACAGTATTGAAAGCCTTCCAGAAATCTGTATAGATAACATAGATTTGAGATCCAATCTTGAGCGATGGCATACAAAACTGAGAAAAGGAAGCAAGATTCATGACTGTCGACCGACCACAGACAAAACCATGTTGATGCGGGTCAATTATTTCTTTAATAGCAAAGAATAATTTTTCGTTGACTATTTTTTCGAATAGTTTTGAGCAATTAGAAAGTTTAGAGATAGGTCTATAATTCGTCACATCGAGATACTTGTTATCCAGAATTATTTCTAAGTAGATACTTGGTCTTATTTTTAAATTTAGGCTGATACTATCCAGTAGCGGAGGTACTTAGTAAACTAGCTCAATCCTAGCTGGTTTTACCTTTAAACCGCAGTTTTTTGTCCAAGCCAAGTGTGATTCGAGAGAGCTCTCTATTAGAGGAAACTTACCCGGAACCACCATCGTATAATCGTCCGCATATGAAATTGCATTATGTTCATACGCCTCCATTCGCTGGTTAAATAACTACATATGTTAATTGTTATAATCTAATGGAGCGGAGATAGGACTGCATCCTCTACGGTGTCCTGTTGACTGTCGTCAGAATCACCCTATTGCTGAATTAACCAACCAGCGGGTTAACAGTTGTTATACCAGTATAACCAATGAATAGTGTATCCGAAGAGTTGCCATGGCTGATATAATTGCGCTCGGTAGTATGCTGTTAAAATATCCTGCTATGCCCGGGACTGTGCTCCCCAATTTCAAGTGATCTCTTAATTCTTTAGAGTCTAAGTTTAGACCATAAAATCTACTTTTCCAGTGGGCGAGCTGGGCTTTCTATGGAAGGCTTGAGTTGATAAGGAGTCTGATATGGGTTTCCAAAATTCTCTCCATTGTTTTTAATTGAAATACAGTTTTGAATTTCGAAATTATCTGAATTTTGAATAAAAGGCTTTTTATCTAAACTAATTTTTTTTACACAATTTGGAAAACATGCCACTTGTGCCTACAAAATTTAAAGGGTTGCACCAACCTTAAAATATGCTACATACCCTTAAGAAAATTTTAAGCGCTTCCCCATTCCGAAATTCAAAGTTTTTCAGAAGTTACAGCACTTAGAAACGAAAGTGGCCTTTTTCTCGAAACGATTTTTATCAAACTGGTGTACACGATATCTCAAGATCTACTGCACCAATTTGGCTGAAATTTTTTTATTCCATATACCGTCCTTAAGTTTTGAATTTGATTAACAGAACTATTTCATGAAAATTTATGTCGTTTTCTTCAAACTACTGCCACTTTTGAGAAACAATTTTTTCAATTTTTTCCCTACATAGCGCCATAGCCGCTACTTTTTGAAATAAAAAAAATTTTTTTGTAATTTTCTGCAGACGCCCGATGTAGAAATCTACTACACAATCCTGAATAGAGGAATCTGATTGATGACTCATATCTCTACAATTTTTTTCTTTGCAAATTAAATTTAAATATGCACTTTATATATTTACCCCCTTATTCATAAAAAATAAAATAGATATAAAATGCTCTGTAGAGTGAGATTTTGATTTATATTTTCGATTTATAATGCAGAAAAAATTTCTTTGGAAATTATTTTTAAATTATTTATTTCTTAATATGCGTCAGAAAAAATTTTTTTTCTAACCTATTTTTTCGACCGTCAGGTTGGTGTAACCCCATAATGCATCTTTGAAGAATACATGCATGTAATTAAATACTTTTTTTTATGTTTCATAATCCATGTATTCTAAGTTTAAGGGCATTTAACGCGTTCGCATTCCTATTGACTTCAGCTAGACATAGTATTAACATTCGACCATATTGAACCGAACCTCTTTCAACTATCCTGTTAACCATTATCTACGCACAGTGCACTCATGTAATGTAATATTGTCTTGTTTGCTTTGTTGCAGATATTAAAGCCATCAGTTGCCGTTGGTGTTGCTGTTACTGTCAGCTGTTTTGCATTGTTTCTTGCACCATGTTGTCTGGCCGCTGCGATAGATGCTGAAGGGCGGCTGCCGCAAGAACTATTGGTGCCATTCAATGATTTATTACCGCCATTGCTCGATGCTGAATTCGAACAGGCAAAAACAACTTCGACAACAACAAAACGGACGACTACAACTACAACCGCCACTACTACGACCCCAGCGCCAACTACGACCCCAGCGCCAACTACGACCCCAAAGCCAACTACAACTCAAACGCCGACTACGACTACAGCCGCCACCACCACTACCACCACTAGAATCACTACGACCACCAAGGCGGCACCAACTACTACAACCACAACAGTAAGAACGCCAACAACAGCGGCGCCAGCAAAACCAACAAAAGCAGCAACAGCACAACAACTAAAAAAGTCACAATTCCAGTTAGAACAGCAAAAGCAACAACAGCAGCAAACTCAACAACCAAAACTACAACAACAACAGCAGTCCTTGACAGTACCAACGTTAGATTTAAATCCAGAAGTGCCACCACCATTGCCTGAAGCAGAAACAACGGTAGCGCCGGTCAAGGTGACGGAGTTTAAGCAAGCCGCTTCAACGCAGCATTTGCAACATGTGCAGGCTGCACAAACACAATTTCATACAATACAACAGCACTTGCAGCCACAAAAGCAACAACAACAGAAGCAACAGTTTGCCAAGCAATTTCTGCAACAACCACAAATACAGCATAAGTTGCAGCCACAAGCTGCTCAAACTATCAGCAAAGTGGCACATACACCACAGCAGGCACCACAAACACATCAGCAGCATCATCAGCATCATCAGCAGCAGCAGCAGCAGCAGCAAGTAAACATCGAACAACTACAACAATACCTTCAATACGTTTATCATACGACGACACGCCGGCCATCACGCGGTGTGCTGCCCACACTGACGCCATTTCCGCGGCATTTGAAGTGAAGGGAAGTAAAGTGCCGTGTGGTGAATGAGAATTTTCGACGACTCGCGCTCACCACCACACTTCAAGAAGACTTAATTTATTCTCGCGAAAACTTATATACACTCAACTCATTTTTAGTGATTAACTGGTAAATTTTACGGAAAACAATACGTATGAAACGAAAAGGCAACGAAGCTAAATATGGAATTTGAATGCCCGCAAGTTTATAAATAAATATTTTATGCATAAACATCCATATGTATATTTGTAAATGCATACATACATTCAAATATAAAATCAAAACATCGTTAGCTGATTTTTAGATTGTGTTTTAAATAAATTTATTTGGATTTAATGTTTCCACTGATTGGCGTTTACCATAAACGCAAAAATAAAAATGTTCATATAAAGTGAATGTAAATATTAAGTAGTATCGTATTAGTGATTGTTGTAGAGTATGTTTTCCACACATATTAATCACTTTTAATCGCATTAAATTTTGATTCACGACTCATCAGCGCTTATACAATCATACATCCACTTTGTATGATGAATGACACTTTTTGACAGAAAATAAACATAAAAATAAAAGAAAGACAATTTTAATTTCAATTTAGAACTCGGTTTCGGTAAGTTGTTTGGAAATTTATTCAGAATTTCCGCTATTATGATTAATATTTTTCACTGACTGATGGGACTCGTATCCAGTACTATCTATGTAAGTTGAGTTGTGTATTTGATTGCCGTTTTTTGTCTTTTGTTTAAAGTATAGTATGTCTAGTGGGCCATTTTGTTATCTGAAGAATGTACAGGTAATAAATCGCGTTGGAGAAAGGAAGAGTGTGTTACACAGGGATTTGCATTTAACTCTTCTACAATGACTGGGTCAAAATAACCCAATTTTGAAGAAAAAATGCTTTTGTTGAGCATTTAAGTAATTCTAATCAAGCTATGGCGTAAGCTATTCGTTACAATTATCAGTCGCTATGGTTTTGGGTAAAAATAATTTTTTTTTTATTTGGTTACTTAGATGGCGAAACACTTTTTTCAGACACACACAGATTATCTTGGTCATTTTGACCCAAGATTTATTTGCTGTTTAAGTAAATTTTAATGTCTCAAATTAAGCGTTTAGTATGCTCGGCAGTAAATTATATAATTTTAATTCGGAAAATTGTCGGATTCAACACCAAACGAGCTGCTAATGCAAGAGATGCCACCACTCAAGACACGTAATTTTCCTAAAAACCAAAATTTATAAATCAAACCCGATTGATTAAATTTGACGTCATTTGGACAGAAATCAACTCAATATGAAACTCTCATATATCTGGGAAACAGTCTTTACCTAGCGGAACTTTCAAAGCAGGTAATGAGTTCGCAAGACTTTCTGTGAACAAAATCAAATAAAAGACAGCAGCGTACACTCAATTCAAGAAAATATTAAAATACATGTGCTAGCTGCAAACAAAAGCTTATATAAATATACCTTAAAACTAATAGATTTTTATTATTGGGTAAAAATTACCCAAAACATTGTTGGTGGGGGCAAATTCGAAACAAAGCAAAAGGGTTAAAACAACTAATTTTTACATATATATGGTGGCTTGGCGCGCAGTACCACATATCCGCCAAATTCAGTACCACGATCAGGTGACACCGAAAAATTTATAATTTAGTTACCCTGTCTTAATGGTAGCCTGGGCTAGAATACGTTAAAAATAACAGAATTTTTAAGTTACAATAAAAACCGAATAGTAATTTTATTTTCAGAAAAATCAAAGCATATGCTTTAAAAATTGTAATTTCCATCATATTTAATGCTGGGTGGTTATAGGTGCGTGTTACCTCCCCGTGGGAACTGTGTTCGATCGCTGGTCCGAGCAACATCTATATTGTATAAATTTTTTTTAATAGCGATCCCCCCTCGGCAGGCAATGGAAAACCTCCGATTGTATGTATTTCTGCAATGAAAAAGCTTCTAAAAAATCCATTTTCCGTCCCGAGGCGGTAATATGGTAATATCAAGGCGCGCACACCACAAATTGGAGGAGAAGCTCGGCCAAACACTCAGCGAAAGTATAAGCGCCAACATATTATTGTTATTATGTAATTTTTTTTGTGGCTTGTCACTTTCATAAAATTCTTTATCATAAAATTATTCTCCAAGCTATATAAAGTACGATTTTTGTTAAGTAGTACCACATAGGTAGCAGAAGTAGTTTTTGTATCTTTGAGCTTCGCCGTGTGTGTATGCTTTCTCAAAAGTACCGCTTTTGATACATTAAATTGTGGTTTAATTTGTTGAAAAAAATTAAGATGAACATAAATATTGACTGAATTTTTCTCCAAATTCTTCGAATTCTTCAAATATTTTTCGGATTTCGCACGCATTCGATTACCCTTATGGCATTACACAAAAAGTGTTCGCGTATTGAAAATCACACCACTATGGAGTTGGTAATTTGCAAATACAATATTCATGGCATATGTAGAGGGTGTTACATACCCATACAAGCGAAATTGGGAAGTACCATATTTTGAATTAATCGTTCTCTGATTATAACTTAAATAAATTATGTACTAATATTAAATTTATATGTACATACAGCATGTGTTGTTGGTGTTGAAACAGCATACGAATTCCCCACAGAGTTTTAAAGAACTCTGCTGGAGTAATTCTCCTTGGACAGATATACTCGTATAAATGTAACACGCCCACCTCCCGTTAAACGGAAAAATTCGAATACTGCGATATTTCCGTAAATACTGGATGCAAATTTCTGAAAATTAGTAGGTATGTAAGGTATAGTTTCGGCATAAAACGGGCGTGGCACCGACATCAATTTTTACCAAACATAGTTAAATTATTTCATTAAGTCTAACTGAGAATATTATCGAAAATGCTTCAAATCGGGCAGAACGCCTGCTTATCAGAAAGGTGAAAAAAATATAATTAATACGTCCGCCGTATATATAAAGTTCGGTTTCGCCGGAACTTGTACTTCTTTACTTGTTTGTATATGGGTCATTCCATGTAAAAGTGGAAAACGATCTAAATTTTAAAATGCTTTAATTATCCTGTTATCCTCTTGCTAAATGACAACAGTTTTATTAATCTTAAAAAAATACAAAGAAGCTGTAACTTTTGCCTATGGAAACTTCTACTTCATATATAATTACTTTACACCAGTCACAATTTTAAATATTTTTAAATATTTCTATTAAAATTATATCAGCTTAATTTTTAATGAAAACTAAAACGTTGAGTATATATTTTACAATACAAAAAAGTCCGGCTGAAAAAGAGAGTGTTTTAGCTAAAATTCGCCTTTGAGTACACAGAGGTAAAATAGAGGGATTTTCAGAGTCCCACCAGTCACATTCATTCAAACAATAATTAAAAAGAACTTAGAAAATGTTTGGTGTTGTTTTGAAAAAATTTCATTCATTAGATATTTATCTATGTTAGAGATTTCATTGTTTAATAAGTTCCTACGGCATAGTTACAATAAAAAATTGATCATATTCTGGAGTCAAATGTCCCACCAGTCACAATGGAATGGCCCACATACAAAAGCTATGAAGAAATTCTTTGATTGTAAATATTAATTTTTCAAAGCATATTAAAGCTATATTTAATAAAGAAAATTGAAATTCACCAAAAAATTGGTAGTAATCTGTACTAAATTAATATATTCGGTTGGTTTCCTCAATTTAAATTGAGACAACGAAATAGATTATACCTTTTCCAATGAAAATAAAATAGTTTAAAGTACTAAGAAATACGTATTTTAATTTCTTTTTTTATAACTTTTTTATTGATTTGTTTATTGATTTGCAACTAATGAAATCGATGAAAAACTATGGAACAAAAACTGCTTAAATACATAGGTTTTCATTTATTTCACTTGTACTCACAATTGGATAAGCAAATGCCGTTAATACTCGAAGTAATACGGCAATATATTTGCACAATACGATTTATGTTCTCAAACTCTACATTTTAATTGTCAACAATGCTAAGACAAGGCATAGTAGAGCCAACTCTCAGGTTTACCTATACCTTTTTATACTGAATTAGCTGCAAAAAAATTATAACTTCTTATAAGAAGTATCACTTTTTTCCTAAGGAAGCGAATGTGGTCGAATAAGAGCGAGAAGACTGCCAACGTATACCACCTTCTCTTATTGCACCATGAGTCAAACTTTCTGAATTTCAAATATGTTTTGGCAGATATTCAAAGGTCTATATGTGAAAATTAATGTCTTAAAATCTTTTTTGAAAATTTCAAATTTTTAAAGATTTACTCAAATGAATTTTTTACCTTATTTTCATCAATTTTTTATTTTAATTGCTATATCTCCGTAAATATTCAATGAAAAATAACCAAATGTTTACGGCGTATTTAGAAAAAGTAGCAGAATCTGAAAACATATTCTTATTGGAAAAATTGTATTTATTAATATTATTAAATAATAATTAATTTTGCAATAAACAATTGACTATTTAACTGACTTCTCCTTGTGTTAAGCAAAAAAAAATTTTACGATCTTATTCTATAAAGTATACACTAACCATTCGTGCAAAAAATTTTAGTGCACTCTATCCGATAAAAAAGTACGAATGTTTAAACATTACCTTGGATACGCGAAACCACTACCGACGTTGGAACGAAGCGCCGATACACCACGCGGCCGTTCGTCGTTGCATGCTTAACTTTTTATCAAAACAAGTATTTTATGAATGATTGGTACTTTACCAATGAAACATGTTTTAATTAAGTACGTCTACTAATTTTGTTATTTATGTAATTACAACGTTGATTTTTATTTTATTTTTACAATTACATATTCTGAGTGGCTTGAAAAAATCTTACATTCTAAGCAATTTGAATGAAGTTAAAATCAATGCTTGCTCGCCATCAAAACAAACACTGTAGTGTCGCTGCTTCTTATATATTTCCTGCAATGACAGTATTTGTTTGCTTATTGCAAATACTGATTTACATTAAAGAATAGCGGCGCAGTACAGCGAGTATAGTAATACAATTGGGTGTGCAGTGAACGGCAGCAGTGTGTTCCATGTTAGTCATTTTGTGTAAGTACGCTATTATTTTATAAACAGCATTTCAAATCATTTATGCACATTTCTAGTCTGTACTCAAGATTCTCAGAATTTAGAAGCCTCATGATTTCGAAAATAAATTTAGTCACTGAGATTTCAATAATTATTAATATAAAGAATTAATCATAA
>JAPVRG010203905.1:0-16461 GCA_029783565.1 Rhagoletis cerasi | reverse complement strand
TTTAAATACTAAGATTTGAATTTTTAGATCATTGCAAAATCGTTATATTTTGTTTTTTTTTTTTCGATCAAGTATATCCGTTAAATTTAGATTTTTATATTTTCGGTCAAAAATAACAGTTATCTTGGATTTTAATTTTTTTTATGACGGTTTTAAATCTCTTATGATCTAAACAATTAAGCCAGAAAATAACGTTTATAATATGATCGAAATGTTAAAAACAAAGAATAACGATCCAAAAAATAAAAATTCAAAAATAACGGATACATTTGAGCGGAACAATAGAAATCCAATTAAAATATGATTTTTTTATAAAGATTATAACCCCTACGGTCCCTGCTTTACAGCAAAGATTTTCCACCTTTCCGCAACTCCAATATATTTGTTCCGCTTAAACTAAATGAAATATAACAATGAGACATTTATGTGAAACAAAAAGTTTATTCAGATACGTTTTTTATAAGAATTGTCGTCTATAAAAATAGTTAAAAAAATGCAAGTAGTATAAAGATTACCTACGAAATGCTAATTTTTTTACACTGAAAGTGCCAATTTAGTTGAAATTCGACACATTGATCATGTTCTGCTCTCGAGACAATCAGCATTTTTTTAAATAAAATTTATTAGTTTTGTTGATATAATTTATTTTTAAACCGAACATCACGCGTGCGAAACTGCTGGCAAATGCTAGTATTTCTATAAATGAATCATATGAAATCGATTAATCAAGGAAAAACTAAATTAGTCAATAAATACATAAATAATAAAAAAAAATTAATCGGTAAATATATCGATAACAAAATCGATAAAATTTTCCATACGATAAGCATGGGGAGAACATCGTTTTCCGATCTTAGTAATTAGCTAACATATGCAGGAAAAATTATAAAAATTTCAGATCTCAAAACACATTGAACGCTCTTCCTGAGGTCCTTAGGCATTTTATGACTCCGAGACAGTTAATATCAATAATATAACCGAGAGTTGCTCAGGGTTGGTTTTAAAGTGATCTCTAAATACAAGAGGCTCCTTCGATCGCCCCCGGTTCTCCCCGGGACAGAAGGACCTTTCAATTTCGCATGCTCTGTGTGTGAAGAATTGTTGATGTTAAATGAAATTGATCTGAAAACCAACGAAAGCCAAAAGGCGTTTAAATAACAATCCTTAATTAAACTTAAGTGTCGTTTAAATTTTTCATCAGAAATTGGCCCTAAGTGATTCACAAGATATCGTAAGTGTCGTATTGTTTTGTGTTATAAAGTTTTTAATGGTTAAATACATGTTTAGAAAACTTGAAACCACAACCTGCTATTGTGTAACAGTGTGAAACCCTATAGCAAGAGTATTATTATATCTTGCGAATTCCTTAAATATAAATATTTTTAGCCGTACAAAGCCCTTTTGAATACCCCAAACATGTATACGTCATCTTCAAGATTCACGATATGCAAACACTTATAAAAGTGCAAAGAGTTCATTCTTTATTAGAAAACGAGACCAACGTCCAGATCTATTTATTTAATTTAGTATCGATATTTGATATATCTAGTCTTTTTATTCCGATATTAATGGGTACCCTATATTTTTTTAGCGATACTTTAAATGAGTACCATATCGATACCTTCTGTTCGATATCGTGTCCCTATGTTAGATTGAACTAAAGCAACTTCCTCAACGGTTGACACTTCTGAATAAAACCCGATGGTCGAAGTCTGGTAACTTAAACCTGATATTCATAGAGAGTTTCATGAACCTTCGAACCACCCGTAAAAAAGTTCGCTGCTAACTCGATCCAGCACATCGCCCTACTCAATCATCCTTTGAGGGAATCTGCATTGAGAAAAAGATTCAGGGTGTAATTAGGGACGAAATAGCTGCTTTTAAGAATTTTAAAGTGTATCGACGCTGAGCTGGTATCCAATTTCGCTAGGTCAGATTATAAATCGCGCTGCGTCAGTTTTGACTGCAATATCGATAGGCGATGTCATAGAGTCTAGGATTTACTTTGGGCTGTGGATACCATTATAAATCCCAAGACGAACACCTCTAGTCGAAGGAAGAGTTGCGTTGGAGATCTTGAATTTCCTAGTGAAAAATACCAGTTCTGCCTTGCTAGGAAACAATCAACCGACAGTCTCTCTTCTGCAGCTTTTTCCAGCAACAAACTTTTCCATAGCTTTGCAGACCAATATCAGTGAAAACGTAGACTAACAAAATAATAGAGGGTACACATAGAAAACTAAATCAGTAAATAACATTTATTGCAACTCTACTCCCCCCATCTCAAACGGTAACAGCAACCTCCTCCAGCCATTTGATGTAACTACTTTTCTGACCAATTTGCCATAACTCTTCTACACGAAAACAAAATTACTTTGACTCCTCAACACTTCCTTGACTTCCCTTACAGCGCATAGCAAGAAATATTACTTTCGCACATTATTCGAGCGAAAAGTGCATAAATTTCCAAGAGAGTTTGCTTATGCTTCCGACACTCCATGTCAAAGGACTGCAGGAAAATGCAAAAATATGAAAATTTGCATTAGATAACTACAACTTAGATCTACTAATGCAGGGCAAAAGGAGCAATACTCCCAAAGCATTCAAAAATATATCCGCACATAAGTGCAAAAAGCATTGGTAATCCTTGCATTTACATGCACAATCTTGCAAATAATAAAGTGTGAGAACTGGTTGAGGGAGTTGGAAAAATATGTGCAAATAAAAAATAAAGAAAATTATAAAAATATGCGTGACCATAAAAAGGCGATGGCATTCAAAGGCAGGCGCCAAAGGCATATCCAGCATTTCCTGCATAGCATTGCTGTTGCACTTAAAGTGTGTGTGTGTGATGCTGAGTGTACTGGACGTCTGGCGTGGCGTAACTGCCGGAATGCTGTTGGCTTTCAGAGCAAGCGTGCATGACCGTGTATGTGGGCGCTTCGTTTTTTTTTTTTGTTTTTTTCTATCAAAAAAGATATTTGCTAACGCTGGTAAACATTTGTAGATGCGTGTATATGTTCATGTGGGGCATGGAAATTCTTTAAATTAAATCCCTGAGCTGCCTCTACCTCTTTGCAGAACTAAATTGCAACGCAAGTTGGCCACGCTGCTCATTTTTATGCATAGCTGCGCGGGTGCAGCAAACTCACAAAAAATCCAAAAAATAAAAGAAACCACTTAAGCAGCTGGTAATAGGATTAAAGGCAAGCAGATATGTGTGTATGACGCTGTAAAAACCAACCAAAAACAGATAAATCTCAACGCCTGGCGCCCCTACACTGCAACTATCTATAGGATACGAGCGGCTGAGTAGCGCAGAGAGAAAAATAATTCTGCTACTAATATAACCAGCCACACTTCGCTGCACTTGAATGCATTTGTCGGCATAGTGCCAAAAATTCTTGCGCAAGCTTGCACGCGGGCGCGCGCGCGCACAGAAACTCATTTGAGGTTGCCGCTGCTTGTAGCCATGTGGCCACTCATATCCGGTGCTACTTTCGTTGGCGGCGCCAGCAGACATTCACTCATCCGTATCCCATACAGTTTTTCTCATATTTTATGCATTTATAATATATATGTATGTAGCTCTATGTGAGCACCACTGATTTTGCTGCTGTGGATGCGGTCAGTCGTTGGTAAAGTACACGCTGACCGCCTTTCAAAGGATTAGTGCTCGTTGGCTCACTGGCTCGCTGGCAATCTACGTTGCTAAGTATGTGTTTGTGTGACAGGCTAAAATTCGCATATGTGCATTCGTGTTTTCGCAATTTAAGTTGAATTAAAATCTCTGAAAAATGAAAGGTTCACATGTAAAATATTAATTATCCTGTTGCAGCATATGTATGTGCGATGGAAAAGCTTTCAAGCTCTGGACGAAAGGCTTCAACCAGAGATCTCTAAAAATTTTTCTATTAAAATTGATTTAAAGCTTTCAATAAACGGTTCTATTCTACAGTGGTAATACAATTTACCCTGGTATCAAAATTTAGCTTTCAGTAAATTTTGTTCCTATTTCGTATTCTAAGCTCGGTAAATTTTGTTACCACCTCATAAGCAGGTAATGAAATACTGCGCCGTGAAGTATGCTACACTAGAATTTCAACAAAACTTTATAGCTGAATTGCTGAATTGATTAAATTGTTACCAAGGCACCTAGAATCGCGGTTGCAAGTAAGCGTCGGTAACAAAATTGTTTCAGGCATACTGGGGATACTGAAGATGGCTCCTCGTTTTTCTTATATTTGTTAATGATATTGGGTCGTGTTTTCGATAGCAGTTATCAAATGCATGCTGATTATCTCAACATTTATTCGGTGATTAGAAATGTTAATGATTCGTTTATACTTCAAGCTGAGCTTGAAAAGCTGTACTTGAGGTGCTTAAAAATCGGCTATTCCTTAAGATTAAGAAATGCCATCAAATAACTTATTCTAAATTTCAGAATCCATTCCGTTTCTCATACAGTAAGTCGTCCACTTTTTTAGACTTGGTAAATGAGATTAAAGATCTTGGGGTATACTTTGATGCCAAATTTAGCTTCGTCACACATATAAGTTATACTATCTCTAAATCTTTTTCAACGCTTGCTTTTTTGCGCCCAAATACTATACTCTTAAGATATTGTATTCCTCCTATGCTCGTTCGATATTGGGGTACGCCGTTTTCATTTGGAAGCCTTACCACGAGATCTATGTAAATACAATGTCCGTGCATAAAAGGAAAATTTTTTTGTCAGCCTCTTTTTGTTCGATATTGTCTCTGGCTTTGTTGTTAGTTTTAATTTGCCTAGTACTGTATACTCTTGCATAAAATTTGTAAATTTTTGTTGGCATATGCAGAAGCGTATATAGCTTTAATGCGTCGGTTAATACTTCATGAAATGATGAAATGAATAAGGTCTTTTTGTTTCTTTGGATCTATAGCTCTCCATTCCTAAATTTAGCAGTAAGTCTCAATTAAATATGTTATGTAACAATATCGTTTTCTAGTCTGTTCTAAATGTAATTTTTAATTAATTTTTATTATCGCCCCGGATTAATTTGTAAATAGTCTGTAAGAATTGTAAATTTCATAGAGAGAGGATAAACGATTTCACAAAAATCTGAAATGCACTCGATTCATTTTCGCAGAAATTTCTTACCGAATTCTATTTCTTCCTCGCTAGTGTGAACGAAAGAAGCTTTATGCTCCATTCTCATAGCCCCAGCAGACTTCGTAGTCTGTGTTCTTCGAGTTGTAATCTAGAAGTTTGCAAGCTTCCCTCAATGAGATTAGTTGGGAGTAGAGGATATATTCCGTAACGGTGTAAATTTTTGATCCAACTATGAAGATTAGGATTTCGAGTAAAATAATAGCAGAAAAATTCAGAATTATGTTGTTTGCTACTTATGTGTATTTATTTATTTTTTATAATTTTTTTATTCAGAATGTTAATAGGATTTTCGGGTATGCAGTTTTGTAGCCCATTAAATTTTAGTATAATAAAGTGCAAGTTTCAAGTCGCTAAAAGTTACCGTTGATTTTTTAGAAATTTTCATGTGGAGGGTGTTGCGCATTTTAGCAGTTTTGTCTTATTTTTTGTATTGCCCATACGAGCGCCTTGGCATATGCAACGCTGTTTGTACCCATTATCGG
This sequence comes from Rhagoletis cerasi, assembly GCA_029783565.1. Classification (NCBI taxonomy): domain Eukaryota; kingdom Metazoa; phylum Arthropoda; class Insecta; order Diptera; family Tephritidae; genus Rhagoletis; species Rhagoletis cerasi. The sequence goes on along the minus strand of JAPVRG010203905.1, from coordinate 10,824 downwards.
CAGCACAGTTAGTGAACCGCACAATCGTTACCACAAACAACAAAAATTGTTTGCTTACAGCTCGACAAGTCGCACTACTGAAGGATCTAATGATCCATACAACCTTGTCCTCGCCTACACTATCTCGCCTGTGTGGATCTAGGAATGACGTCGACGAATTAGCCGTTCCGTCTATGTTTCCACATCTAGAAAAATTTACGTCTGTTAGGAGTTCTTATGCCTCAAATCTGCCTTCGATATGACTCGCATCAGCTTTATTTAATTATTACTTTTTATTCAGAAACTCATTGAAATTTTTCGAAAGTGTATTATTTCTACAATAATTTGCATCTGCTAAAAAATTAACTATCGTTGAATTTACAATCGCCTAAAAACTGACTTATGGCCTTACTAACACTTCAGCACCTACTCATAAATCATTGCAAAAACACAATACATTGTAATATGCATACATTTGCATATGAAAAGGCGGAATAACGCGGATCACAACGCGGCTCAAAACGTATGTGGCGCAGGTAAAGTAATAACTCAAGCGAAATAGCTCAGTTTTACAATTTCCAAGCTGCAAATTTATTCGCATACTTTTCGGCGCATAATAATTTACGCATGAGTTAATATGCACATGGCGACTGCCAGTCAACTACGCTGCGGGCAATGGCCTATGTAGAAGCGGTGAAATGCAGGTACATATGTGTGAATAGTGACTATTGCTGCCTATTGAAGGCAACCGGCTAGTATACTGCGAGCTTTTGTTTAGATTTTTTTGCAACTATGCATGAAAGCACATACATACATATTTATTACTGAATTTTTATTTTTTCTATAGAATGCGCTGCATTTTTAGCGTTTTCTCACACCATTGTGGCTGATGTGGCTATTTTCGCTTTTATTATTATGTATTTCTTTATATTTTATTTTTGCTGCCGTTTTTTGCTTTGTTCAACGGCGACTAGCCAACAATCGTGGCACATTAAACCGCTGACCGCTAAGCATTAACCAGGCTACTGCAGTGAGTTTTTACAACATTTTCTTCACTCTTATTGCTGTTGTTGGCTTTGCGCGTGTTTATGCGCATTTTAGCCACACTGCAGTACAGCCAACCGGCGGCATTCATTGGCTCGATGCCACCACAACTTAGTTGCAGCCACTTTTGTTGGTCACGCTGTGTTAGCGAGTAGCGCGATTGGGTGAGTCTGAGTGTGCTTGCGTGTATCCATCCACAGGCAGGCCACTAAGTGTGCGATAGTTCGATGGCAGTGCTGGCAGTCGTCGTCGTCGCCGCGTTGGTTCGTTGACATTTTCCACATTTGCAGCATATGTGAACTGTAAATACAGACAATTAACTCGCACGAATAAATACACAAGCAAACAAGTGTTTCTAAAAACTTGCGCTCAGGTGAGGTAGTTTTGCCCGTTCGGCGCTGTGTTGCTCATACGCACGGGTGGCCAGTATGTACACAAATGCACGAATTTCAAAACGGATAAAAGTATTTGCACTAATACACACGCTGTCATACCCGCTGGCCATACGGATCTATGAAACCGTTGTGGTTGCTTAATTTGTTAGTTTAAATTTTTTTTGGTTTATTTAAGGGAAATTTCAATATTTTGCAGGAATAATTTGTAAACCACAAAAATAAATAAACTACACACACGCACGCAGCTACACTCTAAAAAGTGCATGTAAAAGTGTTTATTTTTCAACCAAAATCTGTGTATAAGATTTTTAAGACTGGGTTCTTGAACATTACATGTTTAAATATACACATAAATATACACATGAAATGCTTAAAATTGCAAAAATTTTGAACGTAAAAATACAATCCCTACTAAAAATAAACATTAAGTGCTCATATTTAATCAATTTTACATATTTTATGTGTAATTTTGCTCAACGCGACAAATTTGGTATGTAAAAGTAAACATACATCATAAACATACAGTGTTTAAATTTGCATACATTAGGAGAAGAAACTGGTTACCTATCTTAATATGCGTAAAATAAAAAAAAAAATTTTTAGAGAAAATTTTAAACATTTAATGTGTAAGCTGTGCAATTTTGAACAATAAGTGTTTAGAATTCATCAAACAAATTTGAAATTTGTTCTACGCCACACATATAGTAAGTAAAAGTAAACAAGCAGTGTTTAATGTAATTAACACGATGTGTAAATTTGCACACATTAGGAGAGGAAACTGGTTACCTATCTTAATATGCGTAAAATTAAACACATTTTTTTAGACTGTATATGACATAAAAAGATAATCAATTTTATATATATTTCATTATCTATATTTCACTAATTAAATTTTAACTATTTTTGCTTTCATTGCAGGTAAGCGAGCACCTTTTGATGGGCTGTCTATTTTATCAAAATCTGTATTATTTGAATTAAAGCTTTATTACGAGCATATGAAGCGTTTGAGCAGTTGTTTGCTTTAAGTTGTATGTGTGAGTACACTTTTTCTGCATGTAAACTAAAATTCAATTACCAATTTAATTCGACTAATACATATTTAATGATATTGAAATAATCCATAGCATTTTACTCAGCAATAAGTTTTCTCAATCCAACTACAATATTATATGATTCCAAATTGTGCGAATTACCGCAGCAATAAATACTGATATGACGACAAATAAATATGCAGTAAAGTTGCAGTGGAGACGGCCATAATTTTTGATTACAATAACTCATGAACATATATTAGGTAAGGCTAGGTTAGAGTGGCGGCCGGGGCCCCTAGGCTTGGAAATAGACACCACCTACCCCTCCTAGAAAATATAGCTCCGAGAAGTGTTATTAGGGTTGCCAAAATTGTATTAGCGCTCGCCCTTAATAACATGAGCATAAGTTTCCAAACCAAGGTGGGTACAGTTAAATGAATTATCTATACAGGGTGTGCCAGAAATCGACGTTAAGCCGGAAACGGGTGACAGGTAAGGTCACAATTTTTAAAATTATAGGCGTTCAAAAAAAAACGAAAAAATTTATTTTTATTATGTAATTCTGAGTAATGCTTCTGTAAATTTTCGTTAAAAATTTATAGCCAGCTGCTCTATGTAGATTGGAAGAAAATTACACCTTTTGCCCAAAAAAATTTAATGAAATTTAATGCTTCACCCAATTTTAACCGACTGTACTGAAAGTTTATTTTTACTTACTTAAAACGATTGTAGTAGACCCATAACTTTCCTTGAAGCCGTAGCTCCCTGACAAGCAAACATTTTGCAGCTAAAAGTACTATCGTTTTGGAAACTTTGGAATTTTTTTTAATATAAAAAAATCGGTCCTTTTCAAGTATTTTCTCTGTTCGGATGCTTAAAACTCGAAAACAGCTTTACCGATTTGAATAACTATTTTTTTAATTTATTCGCTACAATACCCGGATGGTTAAAAAAGACAAAGTTAAGGAGTTGCCACTTGTTTGAAAATTCCAGTTTAAGTAAATTGATAAAGTAGTATTAAAATATGGGTGCCGAAAGAATAAGGTTTAAGAAAGCTTTCAGTTGAAAATATGTTTGGGGAGGGTTGCCACCTGTTTGAAAAATTTTATTTAATTAAATTGATAAAATAAATTAAATATTACAATATGGGTCCCAAACTAAAAAGTTGGAGTATTATTGTGGCGTAATATTTATTTCAATAGTTTTTATTAAGTTTTATACCACTATTTGTTATAAGGAAAAATGGAAAAAACAACAGAGTCTAATCGGTAGAACCGATTTCCTAATAACAAATAGTAGTATAAAGCTCAATAAAAAATATTTTTTTATTATGGGGATCAACTATTTAAACACTAAAAACAAAAAATATTGACATTAAATAATAAATAAATTTAAAAATCATAATTTGACCATTGAAATCGGATTTCTGATTTACTCATCAAATTTATCTGTAATTCTATGATTTTTATTTTTTCGATATTATAATCGCTATTTAATTTTTGAAATCATAAAATATTGAAATCTATATATATATATAAATGTTGAGTTCGTTTATTCGGCGGACAAAAACTCAGGAAGTTGTGACCAGACTTTCCAAAGATGGTTTGAGGCTAATAATAATTTCGATACATCGACGGGGCTTAGCAGCTCTAATACAAACCGAATTTTTTGTACCGCATATCTCTGGAAGTGTCCATGGTAGAGTATTGGAACTTGGTATGATGGAGCGGGGCTCCTTCCAATTATACTGACACTTTTACCTATTAAGAAGGAATTACAAAAACAAAATTAATTTTGGGCGGGACGGAATTAGTTAAAATATAGATATCAGTCAAAATGGGTTTGAAAAGGCTTTATTTATAAACTACAGTTAGCAGGGTTGCCACCTGTTTAAAAAGTAAAATTCAACTTGAATTATGGAAATTAGGTAATTGAAATATTTATTATAATATGGGTGTCAGACGAAAGAGGGTTAAGAAGGTATAGCCTGGAAATACTTTGAAGAGGGTTGCCACCTGTTTGCAAAGTCGAATTGAATTAAAATAAATATGGAAATATGTGTGTCCAACGAAAGAATGTTAAGAAATCTTTAGTTTAAACATTTAGAATAGTTTTGCTGTGTTTGAGGAGTGTTGGCACCTGCTTAAAAAGTTAAATTCAAACACAGAAAAACTTGATAATTTTAAGTCAAAAATAAAAAGAAAAATTTGCCAGATATTTTTTGTCTGAAAAATTATCGGTACTATTTTGTTTTTTTGTTTTTAGGTCTTTATAAAAAATTTTAATTGATTTGTAATTTTTCGTGTTTGTTCAAGACAGTAGTGTACTTTTGCAAATATTTCGGTTTTTTAAAATCTTTTTTGAGACTTTTATTGATTTTTAGGTATTTTTTGAAACTTTTCGGGGCTTCTTGGATAATCTCTTAAAGATTTTCTAGACTTGCTATGACATTTTGTGTCTCGCTATGAACTTTTCGTAATTTTTCTAGATTTTTCGTTATTTTTTTGAGTACTCTCAGAATTTTTTCGGGACTTTCCTTAATTTTTTGTTTAGATTTTTTTCGTTACTTTCCTTAGTTTTTTGATTCCCGATTTTTCAGCCTTTTTTTGAGACTGCTTTACATTTGTGGAGTTTTTTTTTTGATTTTCTCGGTACCTTTCAAAATATTTTCGGAATTTTTCTAGTCTTTTCAAGATTTTTCATAGCATTTCGTACGTCATTCGGGAATTTGCGAAATTTTTCGAAACTTTTCTGTACTTGTTAAGACGTTTCAGGAATTATTCGAGACTTTTCATGGATTTTTTGAGCATCTTCTAGACTTCCGTGAATTTTGGGTCTAACAAGGAACTTTTTAGGATATTCCTAGATTTTTCAGTATTTTTTGAGACTTAAGATTTTTTTCGTGACTTTTGGGAAGTTTCTCCAGGATTCTCCAGCCTTCCCGTGACTTTTTGTTATTTGTGTTATTTACTTTTTAGGCGTTTCGGTATATTTTTGAAGATTATTTTATTTTTTCGATTTTTTTTTTGATCTTTCTTACCTTTCAGCATAGTTTTCGAACTTCTTCTAGTTATTTCAAGATTTTTCATAACATTTCTTACATCATTCGGGAGTTTTCGAAATTTTTCGAAACTTTTCGGTACTTTTTGAGACTTTTCAGAAATTCTTCGAGACTTTTGTTGGATTTTTTAAGGACCTTCTTGGCTTAACGTGATTTTTGTGTATAACTAAGAAATTATCGGAATATTTATAGATTTTTCGGTATTTTTTAAGAGCTTATGAATTTTTCGGAATTTTTCAGAAATTGTTGCTTAATTTTCCAGCCTAATCATGATTTTCGGTTGTTTTTGTTTTTTTAATTTTTAGTCCTTTATAAATATACGAAATAATTTGTAATTTTACATGTTTTTTCGAGACATTTCGTTATAATTTTGAAAATTTTTTGTATCTTTTTGGATATTTTTCGGAATATTTTCGGAACTTCTTCGAACCATTTCAAGTTTTTTTATAACATTTCGTAGGTCATGCGGGAACGTTTGAAATTTTTCGGAGAATTTGGTATTTTTTGAAACTTTTCAGTAATTTTACGGGAATTTTCATTGATTATTTGAGGACCTTCGAGGTTTACCGTAATTTTTGTGTATAACTAGAAACTTTCGGAATTTTTCAAATTTTCAATGATGGGTTTATTTTAATGAAGTTATTTTTAAATGCCAGAAATGAATAAATAAAAATCTATGAACTTCTGTATTAACATTTTTTAATATATATACAACCTAAAGCTGATTAAATTGAAATGAACATAAATAATTTTACTTATATTTATATTAATATTAATATTTTCTCAAGTGTTGTTTTTTATGCCCACCAGATCAGTAAACTATTATTAACTATAAACTACTATTAAGTTATAAATGTTGTTGCTTGACTTGCGCTGCTTACACATACAACTGGAAGTAATTAATGAGTCATATTCCAACGAGGTGACTTCCATCAATCCACAGTCTCCGGGTAGCAATTAACCAGTTGAAACGATGAATATAGCGCATCAACTCATTCGGATACATACATACATATGTATGTAGATATGTATGCAACAGCCCATAAAAGTAGGCAAGGAAGGAACAGTCAGCGTGCGTGTGAATGTAAGCGCCATTGCAACTATGGATATGATTTTATTTGGCTTGACCAGCCAAAAGCATATTTCACTGCGTTGATATTTGGGTCAACGCATAAAAATTTTAATGCCTACAGCAACAAGCAGCGAATAAATGATAAACTTTATGTACACTAATACAGTTCTAAATAAATTGCTCTGGATGCATACGTATATGTACAAACTAATGTATGTGTAAGCGTGTGCATGTAGTGAATATTGGCATTAGCTGGATTAACTTTTACTTTCGCCACGCGCTCGCTCATACGCTTTACTGTTTGGGAAATGTTAAACACTTTCGCCTGCGTACGAATGCATATACATATAAGTGCATACTCGTATGTATGTGTATTTCTATGACCGTGTGTGTGTTGCGTAAAAGTCTAATTTTAGGCGCACACCCATACATACATCCGTAGATACATACATTCGCGTTTGCTGCATTGCGTACTACAGTTAAGTGCAATTCGATTTCTGCCTTGCCAGTGCGTTTTATGCCAAATAGGCTGGGCTGCTAAGTGAAAATAGGTCAAATATTTGCACGACGGAAGAGGCGGGAAAGTGAAAAACTCAAAACGCAGCAAAATATGAATGAGTAAAAATTCAAAACTGTGTAACTTTTCAAGCAGCGAAACTGCGCCGCCAAAAGCGTTCAAATGTGGTAAATGCCAAAGACCCATTAACCTCTTTTTTTGCGTGGAGCAGCTATCGCGCTGAAATCACAATGGAATCAGCGAGAAGGAAAATGAACGACGAAAGCGCGAGGAAGAGTATGAATATTAAGGAAAAATAAAAAAAAAACAAAAAAAAACAAAAAAAAAAGGAAAATTAAATGCGTACGGCTGCGGCTGCGGCTGCCAAGGCTCTCCAGCATCCAAACTTCAATTATATGAGCATGTTTTTTTTTCTGACTATTCATGCCTGCTTGCGCACTTTGGCATTAGGTTCAGCGCCAAATATGTATCTATGTATGCAGAAAATTTCAAGACAAAGATGAAAAAATGATAAAGTACCTAAATTTTGTGCGCTGAAGCCAGAAAAAAATACGTGAACAAAAGCTGGCAAACAGACTGGGTTACAATGGCAACGCAACGCGTTCGTAGAAGCAGCAAAGAAAGCGACAATATTTAAGGAATATTATTGGCAGCGATGCCAGAAGCAGCATCCAGGACCTAAGCTGTATTGGTATCCACCAACATCAGCAGCATCGTCAGCAGCACAAACCGTGCAGCATTCTGCAGCTAGCAATCACACGAGCCGAGCAAGAATACCGCACGAGCTTTCGTCAGCCAACGCATACCTCTTGCTGTTCTCCCACCGACATGTAATATTTTCCTGCTGTAGCTTTTTAGGCGCATGCGTGCTGTTACTCTTTAACTCTTCATTGTACTTTTTTCTCTTTTTTCTTTTAAGTGGCTGTCGTTTAATTCTCTTTGTATGTAATATTTAGTATACCGCTGACAGCTTTGTTTTTGTGCATTTCCAATTGTTGATTTCCAATCGTAATTTTCTTGCAGCATTTTAGGCGCTGCGAAGCATCTGGTTGGTATTTGTGAGCCCGTATATGTATAAATTTAAATACATACATACTTGCAGATATATTCGCATGCATACACCCACAATTTTACTTGTTTACACAAATGCTTTGTTGGTTGTTTTTTTGTAATTTGGCTTGCTAATTTAATTTGCCTAGATACCAAATGACTAGTGCGTGTGTGTTTGTGTAAGACGCAGCACACAATATTCAAATTTAAGGCAAAAGTTTTAGTATTTAAGCTTAGCCATTTTCATAAGGAAAGTTTGCCTTTAGAATACTTTGGGCGACAGCTTAAAATATGATGTGAAGTATAATTCTTACTGCATACTCTACTTTCGTCCAACTTTTAGTGTTAGAAAGATATTTGCAGGGATCAGCATGGACTTCAGCTATAGCGGTATGCCAGAGAGTAAGGGTAATTGCACCACGCGTTTAATGATGGGTCAAACTCCGGGCGAGGGCCTTAGAGTTCGTGTACTACGATAAGGAGGTGTCCAAGAGGTATCACGACAAACTTGAGGAGAAGGCAGGTGGGTGCTTGAGCTCCCTGATTAGCAACAAGTTTTTAGGTAAACAAATTTTTTTTAATTCAAAAAAATTGGATCTTTCCGTATACGCCAATAAAAGTCCCTATAAGGAGGCTCACGAACATATTGCTTCATTTTCTTTTATAGGAGGGCCAAGAATCCTCGCTGTATCACAGGACGAAAGAGTTTTCCCCAGGGACCGTAACAGTTACAACTTTCATTATAAAAATCGCTCTTTAACAATTTAATTTTTACTCCTTAAATAAAAATTATGTCTGATTTATAATTTATAAATCCAAAATAAGAGTTATTTTTGCTTTTGTATTAAAATAATCTACAAATAACAGTTATTTTGGATTTTTATATTATATGTCTTAGATAACAGTTAATATAAAAGTCATCAATAAAAACCATTAAGTGACTTTTACTTATAAAATTTATTAAGGACTAAAAGCTACTTATGCTGGCTGATAATGACTTTTATAAGTGTGACTTAAAAAATAAAAGCCACTGACTGGTTTTTATTGATGACTTTTATAAATAAAAGTATTCAATAACTGTTATCTGAGACATATACTATAAAAACCGAAAACAACTGTTGCTTGTAGATTATTTCCATAAAAATAAAAAATAATTGTTATTTTTGATATGTATATAAAATAAAAATCAAAAATGACTATTATTTTTTTAAATTTTGCATAAAAATTACAAAAAAAAATTTATTATCAAATTTGATTCTCGGCGTAAAAAGAAATTTATTGGTGTATTGCACATACTTGTAGAACATTTCCTTCATAGTGAATTTTTCAATGACAGTTTTAATTAATAATTGCTATCTTCGGTCCCTGGTTTTCCGGTTCATTGACTACATGTGTGTTATCTTAAATATCATTGAAATGAGGCCATTGATGTCCAACCGATTTCTTTCTTAGAAGCATGTACTCAAATCTTTCCTTGCTAATTGGCCACTTTTACAATTCCTCTTTATATAAATTAGTTTCTACAAACTTGGGCTATCTCGATAAGAGATGTACGGCATTCAGTAGAGGAATTTGCATTGTCTATGTGTGAGTGTAAACCTTGAGGGCTGGCTGGCTGACTGCCACAGAAGATAAAGACTCGTTTGTTCTCACTATATCTTTGAGCGAGATTTCGTGCTACCTCCTGGACCTCAAACACTTCTTGATACACCAGTGATGCGTTGATGTGCCTAGCATATCTGAATGGCCATATATTCCCTTGATCCACGAACTGGCTTCTTTGAGTCTTAGTTCTTCGATCAATCGGAGGTAAACTCAAGATTTCATTTAGACTGTAAGCGGACGTGAGACAAAGGTGCGCTTTCACAATTTTGCGCTAATTTTTATGCATACTTAACGCCATCCTCCATTTAGCCATCTGAAAAGTATATTCATATCATATAAAGCCAAAGCAGACCGTAAATTCGGGGTTTCTAAATATTCAGAATAATAAGATATATTTGCAGAAGCATTTCATTTCTTATTAAAGTTAATACCCATTATAAATTTCAACCAGATCGTACAAGAAATACAGATTTTCAAAAACCTCGGCTCAAGCGCCCATTATCGGGACCATTTTTTGCAAAAGTACCTTCTTTCATGCAAGTAGCATACATTTTGGATTTGAACGCAATCGCTTAATAAAAACCACTTTTATAAATAACTCGACTCCAGCGCGACCTAGTAATTTTTCTAGTAGCATATAATAGGACCAGATATGGTTTCCACCATCATATTGTAAACTGGTAAAAATGAAATCATCTCAGTAGTACACCCAAATCAAAAACAATATCTCGGGATCGGTCTATAATTGTCGAAAATTTCATGGAACATACATAAAAAATATGCATACAGCCGAATATTGAATCACCTCCTTTTTCGATGTCAGCTAAAGTGTATTTTATCATTAATTCTTCACCCATTACGTACGTACATTGTCGAGAAAAAGTATTGGCACAGAGAATTTTTCGCAATGTATACAAAGTTTTTTTCTATAATTTCTTTTCGCAAATTTTCTATTAAAATATACTTTATACTACAACGAAAAACGTAAATATAAAATCTCTAAACTTTGTACAAAACTCAGCATAATTCAGTAAATTTCCGTACAAATTTGCAACTTTCTAATCAGATTT
>JAPVRG010203869.1:0-11984 GCA_029783565.1 Rhagoletis cerasi | reverse complement strand
ACGGAATCCGTTTTGTCAAATTACAACAAACACATCATTTTGACGTAACGCTCACCACGGCGAAAAAGTCAGCTGCCTTCCCAACACCACCTTGTATAAATTCGCCTTGATGGTGGCCAAAAAATAAAAATTGATATTTGTTCATATTTCCCTCAAGCGGCTTGTCAAACCTTCATAGCGAATGCCAACAGGGTTGCTTTTGTAGCTAAAGGGAAATTTTAACCGAGTTGAGCATTTTTTTCACGCTCGCTTACAAAAAAATGTCACTAGTAATTGTTATATATACTTTTTTTATTCATAGGAAATCATGGATGAGCAAGAGGAAGTCCAACAAAATATGATTTCAAATTTGCCGTTATTATTCGCCAATGGCTATCCAACATCATTGGAAAAGATAACAGAATCACAACTTGAAAAATTCATACCATTCATGGTGCGCTGCTCTCTTGGTCACATAAATTTCCAGGAAAAAACAGACTGTAGTGAACCGGAATGGTGGCCCGAAGATTTTCCATTTACCATACCCTTTACTAAGCCGAAAAAATTCACTGGGGTACTATTAATCAACTATGTTTAATACTGTTTAATTTAAATTTTTATTGTTTTCTTCACATAGAATTGGGCGCAAAAAATGAAGGAAATTATTATAATATGCTATCAATTTCATCGAAGCGTGTTTCTTCTTCGCTTCTGCAATGATTTAGCCGCGTATGAGCATGCGAGTCTACGCTTTATTAACAACTACAATTCAACAACGTCACTCTTTGAACGACGCAGTAATAAGTTGTTAGTCACATTCAGAAATGAAAATATGGTAAATGACGAAAGAAAATATATGTACACTACCGGCACAGCAAATTTTTCACAATATATGCAACAATTTTTATTCTAATATTTTTCCGTCAATTTTGTATAAAAATATGGTTCATTCTACAACAAAAAACATAAAAATATAATTCCTAAACTTTGTGCAAAACTCGCGAAAATTCAGAAAATTTTCATGCAAATTTTTTTGAGTATGCAGTTTTGTAGCCCATTCAATTTTAGTCTGATGAAGTGCAAATTTCAACCGGCTCCAAAATCGCGTTGATTTTTGAGAATTTTTATCGTTGAAGGTGTTTTGCATTTTTCCCATATAAAGTATTTTCGAAAAAAATTTTTTGTATGGAAGAGACTGCGTGAAAAAAAATTGCCAAAAATCAACCGTAATTCCCAGCTACTTAAAACTTGTACTTTATTGTAATAGAATTGATTGGGCTACAAATCTGCATATTCAAAAAAAAAAATCTGATTAAAAAGTTGAAAATTTGCATGAAAATTTGCTGAATTTTCGCGAGTTTTGCACAAAGTTTAGAAATTATATTTTAATGTTTTTTTTTGTAGAATGAACCATATTTTTACACAAAATTAGCGGAAAAATATTAGAATAAAAATTGTTGCATATATTGTGAAAAATTTGCTGTGCCAATACTTTGTTCCGGCAGTGTAGATGTACATTTTAATTACAATTCTATAGAGGTATACCCTAAACTGCAAAAAGCCTTGGAAACTGTCGAAAGCTCGAAACTTTCATTCATATGTGCAATGTAACTAATGTTTTCGACTCTTCCACTTTTAGCTTTAAAGGGAATCCCCGAAGTATAATGGAGCAAGTACATACATGTCTTCAAATTCCTTTATATTTTTAGTCGTACGATCAACCTCAGCGCAGTCGAAAATGTTTGATGCGACAAAAGTCAAAGAGTGGCAATCAAGGCAGAACAGATGTCGAACAAATAATGGTCGAACCAGCACCGTTCGATATCTATTTGTGTGACAATTGCGATGCGGAACTGTATTCGAAAGAAGCTATTTTGGTAAGTCATACCAAACATACAAATTTGCTCTTTAATTATATTGAGTATACAATCTGTAACAACTGGTGTTAGTACTAAATTTCTTGCACTTTAAGTAACAACTAAACCCCCTTAATCAGCTGATGTATCTGTTCCGGGCACGAAATGTTTTCGCGTTCTTTACGCTTTGTATAATTTTAAAACTTCGTGAGAGAATATATGTACATACACTGCCCGCCACTTGATTACCCTCAGTTAATTATTTTTAATATTTTCTACCTGCAATTTATTATCAAAGAATTTTTAATGCCCGTAGCTGCCTGTGCCAACTTCAAAAAAAATCTTGCGCTAAATTCCAGAAGCAGATTTTTGAATTTTTTTCAACTTGCGATCGCGTCACTTGAATACCCTCAGTACATTTAATTTGTAGTAGACTTTGAATAAGTGTAAGCTAATAAGTAATTTAGTTTAATTTGGTGCAATAAAGCGCAATGAAATGAGTTTCTCCTCGAAATTTACGCGAAATTTTGTAATATGGTTCACGGAAACAGTTGACCAAAGTTGAGCGAGGAAAAATCCTTACGTTAATCGAAACTGGTATTTCGAACCGCGAGATCGCCCGGAAAATCTGTCTATCACCAAGAATAGTAAATAGTTTTTTAAAAAATACTGAAAATTACGGAAAAAATCGTAAAGGCCGCACCGCAATGGCGAATGCAATAAGACGACGCATTTGCTTCAAAGACATCGGCTAGCTCGTTTGAAGTATGCGCGTACTCATGTGTACTGGCCAAATGAAAAAAAAAGTTCTATTTTTTCGGATGAGAAGAAATTAAGTTTTGATGGTCTGGGCGATTTCCAACACTACTTCCATGATTTAAGGAAATCGGAACGTTTTTTGTCACGACGGCACAGCTTAGTTGATTCGGTGATGGTGTGTGCAGCAATTTCCTATCATGGGGCTGTTGGAGACCGAGGTGATAAACTTCAAGGAAATGCTCAACGGGCAAGCATAGATTTTCAGCAAAATAACACTGCCATTCACGCGGCAAGGAGAGTGGAGCATTGGTTTGCTGAAATAAGTATTTAAAAATGTTAAGGGATGGTTATCGCAAAGGATCTACGCAGAAGGAGACTGATATCACTCCCGGACAAACCTCGCAGATGCAATCGAGAATGCATTTATGTCATTACCACGTAATTGCATTAAACGTTTATATGATTCAGAAAGTAATAGGCTTATTGAGGTAATTAGAATGAATATCGATTCAATTAAATAATAATAATAAAACAAGATCAAAAAACAGTTGTTTGGGCTTTATTTTACTTTGGAAGGCTGGTAAGGGCAATCAAGTGACGCACTTGCAAGTTTATGCTAGGATTTATCGCTACAGATTTTTTTGAAGTTGGCACTGGGAGATGCGGGCGTTCGCTGATTCCATCGGTAGGCATTACAAATTCTGAGATAATAAATGCCAGGTAGAAAATATTCAAAAAAATTAAAGGTCGGGCAGTGCATATATATTTTGTTTGCCCTAATTACCGGTCCCAGCCCAGTCCCATGCGGAACAAAGCTATTCTGTACTAATCTATTTCACAAATATTAAAGTCAAACCTTTTTTTATTCATCCCCACACAATAGGAACACGAAAAGACTTGCAATGTGGATGACGATGATGACGATGTTATTTTATGTGATACACCCGAACCGGGTGAAAACAGTGTACAGCCGACCGATTCAAAACGAGATACCGAGGATAATGAGCTACGCAATGGATTCCTACTTAATTTTAACCTGCAATGCCGCGAAGATAGCAAGAATGGTAAAGTTCCATGCAAGAACGAAGCTACAGGTGCGTCTAAGGATTCTAAAGATGATAAAAACGGATTTATGATCATTGATCGAAATAAGCGTATGCCAAGAAGGAATCGTGCAACACATTCGTTGACTCGTTGTCCCACAATACCATTGTCGTCGCCCGCAGGACAACTCCTGCTGCGCACTACAAAAACTGCCATGACCCCAGAATATCTAACAGAGCGCCTGGAACGCTTGGAGCGTTTTTGCTTTGCACCATTGCTCTCGAAATCGCATACGAAGCCGAAATATTTTGAGAAGAAGCATGCCTTCAACAATACGCATTGCACGTTTAAAAAGCCACAAGACTATAGTTCGCATGTATACGTTTTTCCACGACGGCAGTTTTCACAACGTAGGCGTACGGAAGACTTTCTGTTCTTAAATTCATCACTAATAAGACGCTGCCGTCCAATTTCAGTGCGGCTAAAGAAAATTACTGATAACGATGTTAAAAATCGACGCTCATTACCAAATACAAAATTAAATATAAAACTCACTCGAGATGCTACACGGCGATCCAATTGGAAAATATCATCACCGTCTACAGAAATTATTGTTGACACAATTGATTTGTGTTCATCGGATGAAGAAGAAAGTCGCATAGGCAGTAGTAGTGATAAAAAAACGAATGCTGTTGTACAGAGGCGAACTGATTCAGGAACAGCGGGCATTGAAATGATGCGTAAAGCTATAACTACGCTCAGCAAAAGCCCCACCACCACCGCTGCCAGTGCCAGCAACAGCGCAACCACTGCACACAGCAGCCTGGCGAAAGGTTCTCTAACAGTTTGTGCAGGCGGCGGTAGAAAGATAAGTCTCAATACGGCTGAGGTTTCTATAATTCCTATACGTAAATCTACGCGAACCTATGGACCAACCAAAGGACCAGATAAGCATCGTACCGCCGCCACCACCACTACCGCTGGATCACTCGTAAATCGAATGTCCTCATCATCAAACAGTAGCGTCTGCGCGAGTGCGTCCTCAACAGCAAGACCTGCCGTTGCTGTAGCCGCAATTACAGATACAGATAGTAGCAAATCTTCCACTTTTGATATAAACGCACTATTAACACCAACTGCTGCACTATTCGCTGCACCCGATCATGGTATAACGCTACCTAAACCACTGCAGCCATCGGTTTATATATTTTCAAATTATGCTGCTAACGCATTGGCCTCAGCAGTGCCAACAACAAATAATGAAATTACAACAGCGCCTATCTCCGCCGTCGGTGGTAATACATCATTCAGAAATCAGAATCAAGAAAATCATGCACAAAATGGTACCATCAACACCACTTCAGGGCTTGTAGTCAAACACCAAATAGCAAATAGTAATGTAACCCCAACAATAGCACCAGATTGGTATCCGGAATTGAATGCGTTGGCCACAAATACCAACACAAATTTAAGCAATACAACATCAAAGCAAGCGCACTTGGTGGATCGCGAACGCGCACGAAGCCTCTCTTTAGTTTCACCAAGTCGTGTTATATCAATTGATCTGACCTCTTAATTTTATATATTCAAAAAAAGTAAAACATATTCTTATTATTCGTTTATACAAATCTAGTTTAAATTTATGTATTCTAATTTGCACTTATTGTTGAAGTGTCAAGACCTAATCACACACATCAGTTGCAGTCACATAACTAATGCTCTATTGCTGAAATGTACCATGTGTATATGAATATGTAACGTTTGTACATATATGCACCCACCCATACATACATACATACATACATACATACATACATATGTATGTACATATATAAAACAGCAATGAACCTAGTTTCTGTTCTCTTAAATTTTATTTATTTCTTATTTATTAACCAAAAGCTTTAGAGTAAAAATAGAGATAAAAAAAACTCGACAGGCTCTGAAAATCTTGCAGGATTTTCTGGATATAAATATATGCTAATTTTCTTTCGTTGAAAAGCAATACGCTGTTGATGGTTTGAGTAAACATAAGTATAACTTAAGCTAGGGTTTCTTAAGAAAGCGATGCCGTAATAAGACGCTCGATATAAGCGGAAGATGACGTCTCTGAAATGTTCTCTGTGCAAATCCATTGTGTTGGTTCCCTAAAGGGCGTCGATCGTAAGCAGAATGTCTTGTACACTCACCGCTAGCAACATGTTAGGCCGTCATATTGCGGCACCGCTTTCTTAGGTAAACCAAGCTTTAAGCCAGTTTTTGTGTTGTTTCTAATACTTTCTCAAGATACTAATGTTACATAGATCTCGATTGACTCCATATTTATTTTTGAGTACTTAGATCGCCAAATCCTTTACAAACAGTGTGTCAATGAAGTTATATATATGTATGTAGTACATATGCATGGCAGACAAGTTGGAGATTTTTCACATTGCCAAACATATTTTTCTAAAAAAAAATATAAAAAAAATTCTTACAAAGAATTATGTGCAACCCGGCGCGCTTCGCTGCACGCTGAAGCTTTACAGATAGCAATTATAGTTAAATGTATGATAGAGTAGATATCTGAATTTATTCGTAAATAACGATGCTCGTGAATCAACGATGTGTTGAATTAAAATTTAGTCTAACAATTGTTGGAACATTTAGGGCCGATTTCATAATGAAACATTAAAGTTCCTTTTGCAAAAGTTTCCTTTTAGTTAAAGTGACATTTAAATATACTGTGTTTCTTAAAGGCATCCTATCTTTAAAGTGGCTTTATGAAATCGATCGGCAAAATAAAGAATCTGTTAAATTTAAATGATTATTTAATTTTATTATGAAATTGGCCCTTAGCATATTTTTTCCTAATTTTAATATGTTGACGATTTGAGACATGTATTTAGGTCATCGTTGGTATTGCACGTGTCGAATATTCTTCGCAAATAAAACCAGTGGGTTTCAAAACAGTTTCCAACTGTCTTGCTAAACTTGTAATGTAAATCTAATCAACTTTTTAGAGATATCTCGAATCCAGCGATACCTGTTCTGCCAATTTCATGAGAAAATATTTCCCTTTACGTGGCTAATACATTTTCTGTATTTGAATCAAATTGGAGTGTAAATACTATTATCGACTCCGGCATCCCTGTTTTCGGTCAATTTCAGGATGAGCCTGCTTCTTCGTGGCTAATGTACATTCTGAATTGGAATCAAATAGGATGTGCACGAAAACAATGAAATAAAGAATACCTTAGAATAGTTATTTTGAAAATCAACCTCATTTCGATTTTGTACGCACCTATGTACATAAAATACTCTCTTAAGGTAAAAATTCGGGTAGCGTGCCTAGCCTGGACCGGACTATTGTTTGAAGGTTTACAGCTTTTATTTTCGTAACAACACCAATAATAATAAAAGAAAAATGTACAAAGTTGCAGCGCTTGATCACTATAAATAGAACCGGTTACCGCATGACTTATCAATGACGTGCGGCATAATAGCGGCATGCTTTTATCTCACATAAGTCGAAATAGTTTTCGAGGTCAAAACATATGTGAGAATGACAAATTACCAAAAACAACATAACCGATTATTTTTACATGTTACTATTTAAATACCGCTACTGTATCTTTTACGGATTTAAAGTTAGAATTATAAATTTAATATTTTCACTCAAAAGGAATCACTTTGAATTTTACACCACTCAATGTAAATATGTATATACTAAAGTGTTCCAAATTTTTGTAAAAATAACCGCATAAGTTTGCAACATGAAAACAAAAACAACAAGACTTACCACGATCCAATCTAATCTCTCTATAAAATAAAGCCACAAAAAAGGCGGGTTCATCGAGTTCTATATTTTTATTGCCATTAGTATAGTTCGAAAAGTGTTAAATTTTTCAAAAATTTTCAGCAAAGGCTTCACAAAAGCGCCAGGAATGACTTTCAATGATAAAATACAGGGTGCATTCCACAACGTCAAAATACAAAGCATCAGTCTCTTTTATTTCTAAAACGCAGTAGATTGTAATGTCAAATGTGCGCAACCATGCAATATGGTCCCAATGCCCTTTTTAGTGGCCAAAACTAATTTTTTACATGTGTTAAAAACACAATTTTTGATGCCATGTTTTCAACAATACTGTTAAACATAGAATGGCTAACTTTGTTTTTGTATAAAGCCGTTATATAGTAAACAAACAGCAGTCAAAGTCTACTAATAATGTACTATTAAAAATTCGATTGAGTGTGAGATATAAAGCGTAAATTTTAATTGGTGTCATTCAGATATTAGAACACATTCTTAAAAAAGTTGGTGTGGTGCCTAAAGCTGCAAGTGAGTAGACATTAAAAATGTGTGATAACAAAATATTGCGATTTTGTTTTGGTGATAAAATATTTTCATATTTTTTCGGTACCTAATAAATTATTATATTTTTCTTAAACGAAATTTTGGCAAGGTTTGACAAAAATACAGTTATTCAAGGATGAAATTATTATATCTTATGAGCTTACGTCACCATATTTTGTGTTGCGATTTTTTGCGTTTTCTGAGAAAATTGCTTTTTTTTATAGGTGTTCTGGATACTGTCAGTAGTGAATTACTTACCATTTGGAAGGGGGAGCTCAATATAGAGAGGGAACAAAATGCGATTTACAATTTTGTTGCAGCAAGGGTTGCTCCTCTTGCCTTTTCAGTAGACAAATTAGGAAATTCAGACCTTTCAGGGTTTAAATTGAAATTAGTACAATTTGGCAACATATTTTTAAAATAGCCGCTGTATAAATAGTTTTTATAACTAAGTGACATTTTGTTATTCTTTCATACTAAGATTTTAAAAAAACTGCATTCAAACTTTTTTAATAAAACTGCAAATTAAAGAGTGACCCCTTTAGACTTTTTTTTTACAAAAATGTGAAATCTTATGCCAATCACTAGAAAATTCCGATTTGTTAAAATCATCTACTTATCTAGCCGTAATTAGTTTCGGCCAGAAAAAGAGGCATTGGGGCCATGTTGCCACGGTTTGATGCTACTTTTCTAACTAAGTAGTGCAAGTTAGACTTATTATTCTAGTGCGGTTTGAAAATAAAAGAGACTAATTACGTTTTCGAATGCACCCACATTTCTCATTTCAAAATTAGTAAACGATTTCATTTTGCGCGTATAAAATTCCGTACGGTTAAATTTGCACGGAACAACTGGGCCACAAAGACGGGATCAACAGTTTATTTCTATTCGAGATTTTTTAACCCTTACGCAGCACTCTCGCTTATAATTGATTCGTGAGAATCTAAAATGTAGTTATTTAAGTAAAAATAATGTAAGGGTTAGTACAGTTTTAATGTAACTGTCAAATTCATTAAAAGAAAAGGTACAGTTTTTAAAGGTCTATCTTTGAATGCATAAAAATCTAACTTTTACCCTAGAAATTATTAGTAATTTGTTGTTTTTTTTTTTTTTGTAAAAGTATTGCCTTCATCAATCTGTTCAATATATGCCGCGAGTACTAAAATTAATACATATTAACGTATTTAATAATACGATGTAAATTGCTTAGGATATATCACTTAGGTATAAGTACGCATAAAATTAAAGAAATTCATGAACAAGAAACTTTCTTATGCTGAGTTTCCTCTAGGCATTGAAATTACAAAAAAACTGTGTCGTTAAAAAAATGCCATGGTGAAATGAACTTAATGACTCTATTTTTTAACGCAATGACACGAATAATTTTTATTGTCCAGCTTTGTCATTACAATTTTCGTCATTTAAGGTCCAGTGGAAATCAAGCATTAGTTATTTTTGCATGGCTCCACTATGCTGCTGCGCCCTTCAGTTCTCTGCAACAACTTGTATTCTGTTTTTATAAAATAGTTACTTTATTTTAGTACACAATCGTGTATAGTTACATATTTAAGTACTAATTGCTAATCTAGAATACTTCAAATGTTTAGTGTTCATTTCAAATTAAAAAAAGTGCATATTTACATGTATTCCGCTCGTGAATATATGTATGTATGTACGTTAGGGTGGTTCAAAATAAGTAAAATCGGAAATATAATGCTCTCATCCACTAGGATTGTTCTACACCGAAAAAAAGTCCCTTGTTTTTTTTTTTTAATCAAAATATATTAAGAGGTCGCTCAAAGCGCTCAAAGTTTCCCATGTATTTTGTATGGGGAAAAAAGACTTTTAGTTGAAATGGCATAGAATCCGTGAAAATCAAAATTTTTTAATCTGAAAACCCTGCTTCTCTTCAGAAGACTTTAGAAAATAATGCCCAATTGTTTATTTAACCTTTTTTTAATTTTAACTATTTTTTTTAGGGTCTCCGAAAATCCCAAAAAATCAAAAATACAAAAAGAAGCGTTAAAAAGTATTTATTATTATTTTATATTTTTTCCACGTTAAAAAAATGTTTAAATACAAATTGGGCATTATTCTCTGAAGTTTTTTGAACGAGAAGTAGGGGTTTAAGATTGAAAAATTTTGATTTTCATGTATTCTATGCCATTTCTACGAAAAGTCTTTTTTCCCCATACAAAATACATGGGAAACTTTGAGCGCTTTGAGCGTCCTCTAAAAATGTTTTTATATTTTAAAATAAAAAAACGGGTATAATTTTTTTCGGTATGGAACAATCCTAGGGGGTGAGAGCATTAAATTTCTGACTACTTTTCTACCATACATTTTTGGACCACCCCAATGTACGTACATATTTACGCCTAATTACTACAGCACTTAGTTGACATTATAAATTATTTTTATTAATTACTTAAGTTGCATTGTTGTTTTCGACCTAGAAGGGTGTGTGAATAGGCCTTTAAACTTTAGGTAAGTTTTCAATGCAAGAATTAGTTGTGTTTGGGTAAAAAAATTTATTTGAATTATTTAATATTAATGTCCTTAGAAATAGACAGTAGTTAGATCCTCAATGCCATTTCGAGAAATGATGATACTTCTTCACTCTTGTTAAACAAGTATTACACCAATTGAAATGATGTTGTTGGAAAAAAGTTAAAATATTAGAATTTTTTATGTAATTTTATCTGATTTCTGTGGCAAATTCTATGTACCCTAAATGTGTATGTAAAATATGTATAAGTAAAATTTGTGTACTACCAGCATAATAACTTTCGAGGAACACATTTTCTTTTCTTTTAACTTATTGCAAACTAGTATGGAAATATTAAATAGATGATTATCAAGATTTTCTAAAAATGAATATCGATGGTAATTTAATTGAAATTTTCAAGTTTCGAAATTCAACTGACATTTTTTTAATAAATCGTTAATTTTTGTGCGCTCGTTTCTGATTGAACTATACTAAAGAAATATGTTTTAGTAGCTATGGTTAAGAAATATTTAAAGGCAAACTGCGTGTATACAGTGAAAACTAAATAAATAAATAAACGGCGTACTGTTTCTTTAAATTGATTTACTGCAGATTAATTTATCTTCAGAAAGATTCATGGCAAGCGCAAAAGATAAGTGACAGGTTTTCGTTGTAACAGAACTTTGAGCTGGCTCGCGTTTGGAGATGTAAGGTTTTCTCCTGTTGATCTTGCAACGTAGAAGCAACCATGATACAAAAAAGAAGGTAGTTTCAATAAATAACTTTTTGATTAAAAAGTAGATTTTTGAAAATAAATAAAAATAAACAATCAAAAATTGATTGAAAAAATAAAAATCGAAAATTACGATCATTCTTGATCGAAAAAAATCGCAAAATAACGATTCAATTTAATCAGTAAAATAGAAATCCAATTTTAACGCTAAATTATGATTTTATTATGAAATCATAGCCGTTAAGGCCTCTGGTTTGTTGTTTCTTTTCGTAAAATTTAAATATATTTCTTGATGTTCTACATGGTGAAATAAAATCGATGATTTATTATTAGTATGCAAACTACAACTACGATTATCAACTTATTGGCTTAACGATATTCAGCGTAGCCGTTGTATTTTAATTCGCTGCGCAATGTTCATGTCCTAGAGCTCATACAGCTCATGGTTCCATCGTCTGCGGTACCCGCCATCGCCAACGCGTAAAGGCCCAGTTAGTCTAGACTTAATTTGCGTAACTTAATATTTTGACCAACCTGTTAAATTAGAAACTGTGTTGGCAGTAAGTCAAAACTTACCGTAAGAAAATTTAAGAACCTGTAGATATTAGATTCTTATGTTACGGCCCTACGGAAATTTTTAGCAGTGCCAGATCTTCGTTTGTCTACCTGTAACAGGTCTATTCTGCACGTTACCGAAGATTTTGTAACCGGAAAATTTTATTACCAAAAAATGTTACCAGTTCTTGTCACCGCGATTCTAGGAACGTTGGTAATGCAGTTTATATATTC
>JAPVRG010203754.1:2359-13074 GCA_029783565.1 Rhagoletis cerasi | reverse complement strand
ATGACCATGTTAATTTTACGTGTTTCATGTACATACATTTCACGTAAAAATGATAGTGTCGAAATGTTAAAATAAACATTTTTTCATTTCAGTTGAGAATTGTAAACAAAAAATGTTAACTTTACGGTGGTTTTTAGTATTTTTTTGGTTCAGTGCATTTTTTACGAAAAATGCAAAATAAGCTTGCAAATCGCAAAAAACCCCAAACACTAAAATCTAAGATGGCGGAATGTTGGCAAAGGCAATTTATGAGCAAGATCTACATGTCAAATAGAAGTAAACTGCATCAAAAAATCGCTGTTAAAAATTAAAAAAAAAATCTAATTTTACTGGGCTAATATATAAGCTTCAGTAGGTACTAAAATATCGCAGTTTTTGTATTTCTGCCAAGTACCGTTACATGGAAAGAAGGCGTGGTTATTGTCCGATTTCGCTCATTTTCAATACCATCCCTCCTTATCCCAATAGATATCCGCGTACCGAGCTTCGTTGAGATATGTATCTAAATTTTTACTCGACTTATCGTGTGGACACGACGGACAGACAGATATGGCTTAATCGATTTCTCTTTTTATTCTGAACATTTTGGTATATACATACATACATGTCTGTATCTATCTCGATTCCGTTATGCTGTTACAAACAACCGCTATGCGAACAAAGTTATAATACCCTTGTGCACAAGTGTCCTCGGGCACAAAATATATGTCGAAGTGGTATTTATTTAACATCTTGGAGAGACAATATCGCTCTTTTGCTTAAAGGACATCATAATAAAAAAGTTAAGTTCGCAGGAATGGCTACCAGACTTTCTTTTATTTTGTCTAAAAAACACATAGCGATAACCAAATGATTATTTAATAGTAGCCACTGGGCTCAAGTAAACTATTATGCTTATAAACATATATAAATGTATTTTTTACAGGCTTTTATTAAGTTTCACCTGTCTCCAATCAAAATTTGCAATCAATTTTTAACCAACTTCCTGATGAGCTAGAAACTTGAAACTCCGATCTTAGCTCAGAACCCGATGGCAGTGCAATGTGAAAAAACTAATCCGCTAGGTGGCGCAAGAGTCGACATATTGGAATACTTGAATTTATGGTGAGATTTGGCTAATATTTGGAACGTACGTGAAAAGGAATAACACCACAAAAAAGTTTTGCCCGGTAGGTGGCGCAGGGTTCGAGATATTTGGAAAACCCATATTTATGGACCGATTTCGTTCATATTGTTACGATTATCTTTTGACCCCCGATAATTTCCCAAACCTTTCGGGTTCGTTTCACTGGATCGTTAAATAAAAATGCTCAAATTACAGTACAACTAACTTTATTGTACAACGAACACTTTACAATACTTGATAACTTTAAATTTACTGATCCCATGCTTATTAGCAACTTGATTCTTAGCTTTCCGCTTAAATACTGAACTTTACTTTCCGCTTTCTGATTTACGATTTAATTTCTGTGCACCGTAGCCTCGCCTTTATATACCTGCGCTGTCACTCATAGCAACTGTAAAAGGTTCTACTGACATCTATCGCACGTATCTTCTTCTCTCACTTAACCAGTGAAGTGAATTCACACACGTACTTGTATTACAGTGAACACACACACGCACTTGTATCGCAGCATTCCACCATTGACGTTTCTCGGTATCGAGGCTTCTACGTCTTTCGTGATAGTTCGCTTTAGTTAATTCGTGTGTTACAGTATTCGCCACACTGCCCTCCACCTAAGTCTGTTCGTCCGGATCAGACACACTCCCGTTCCAAACGCTGCAAGAATCTCGAGATGGACCACCTTCATATTGTTTTCGGTCGCTCAAAGGTCTAGATTCGATACACGACATCATTTTCACAACCTTATATGGACCTTCCCAGTTACAGTGCAATGAAGGTGGTCCATCTTTCTCGGGGTTCATCGCTTTATCATCTTGTCACTCATAATTTGAGTACGTTGTCTAACAAGAAAATGTATCTCTCTCAGCTCCTCCTCTAGGATGTTGGACATTTCCTTTCCCATTTTTCTTTCATCGCCACTTACTCCAAATTTCAGGTGACTAGGCAAACGGAGTTCACTGCCGAAGATTACCTTTGCAGGAGTTTTACCCGTCGTTTCATGTACGTCGTTCCAGTTTTCCGGATACGCAGTATCTGGCACATCTCTTGGAATATGCCATGGAAAGATTTGGGAGTTTATTTTTACTCCAAGCTCAACTTCACCGCACACATAAAATTTATTATTTCTAAATCGTTCGCGATGTTGGGCTTTAGTCGTAGTAATTGTTCTCCGTTTTCTGATCCTTATACTCTCAAACTGTTGTACTTGTCTTTAATTGGAATGCGCGGTATTTATTTGGAGACCCTTTCATGAAGTTTATGTTAATAGATTAGAGTATGTTCAGAGGGCTTTTATACGCTTTGCCTTGTGCTAGATGAAGTTTGTAGACCCTATCCCGTCCTATCGTTCTCGTTGTGCATTGATTAATCTCATGTCTTAGAGTCTAGGCATACTCTGTTGTCGATGTGCTTTGCCTTTGGTATAATTGCAAGATGAATTGACTGTACGTACCTCCTCATGAAAATTCGTTTTAATGTTCCCTCACTTATTCTTCGTTGTAATGAATTGTTTTCGTGGGTGCTGCTAAAACTGTATATGGGATGAATGCTCCTTTGACGAGAACGCTATCCCAATTTAATGCTTATTCTTCTTGCCTGGACTTTAATTTTTCTTATTCTTCGGGTACTTTTAAGAATTTACTCATAAGACACTTGTCATAATGGTTGCCCTATTTTTAGTTATCTTAGGCATAAATTGTATGTGTACTCATCATATAGTCTGTAAGCATCTTGTTTGTTGATTAAATAAATGAAATGAAAATACCGCCGCTTCAAAATTTCTTCCTTGGTTAGAGTGCAGTTCTAAAGGAACACCGTATCTCGCAACTTAATTGTGGGTAAATACCTCTGCAATTGTTATAGCTTCCGGGTTTGGAATCGGATATACCTCAAGCCATTTGCTAAAGTAGTCCATAACCACAAGAACGAATTTGTTTCCCAATTTTCTCCGAGACGATGGACCAGCTGCACTCATGACAGCCCGCTCGAATGGTGCACTGTCTGAGCTGGCCATGACTTCTGGATGTTGGTCCTTTAGCTGCAGTACACTGTGCAGGAGTACACTCTGTTACCGATTGCCGATAACCAACCCAATAAAACTGCTTGATTTTCTCCAGGATCATCGTGATCCCCATGTGCCCTCCGCTAGGACCGTTGTGCAATCCTTGAGAATGTCCGGAATTCTTACCATTGGAACTACTATTAGGTTGCGGGAGCACTAGCCATCTTCACTTTCGCATATCCTGTTAAAACAGACGGATATTAACTTTAAGCTATTCCATTGCGCCCAGTATGCCTTTGCGATCGGGCTTTCTGCTGCCATTTGCTCTTTAGGTGGCGTCTGTCCACCTCTAGGCCATGCATTAAAAGTGCCAAATCCGGATCTTCCTGCTGACATTTCCGCAGTTGTTTGGCCTCTCACACTTCCACTGGTGTTATAGTCATTAGCCGGACGTCTATGATGTCTTCTTTGGCCTGAGATTTTGAGCAGTGTTTACATTCCAAGCTGCATGGTCGACTGGACATGGAATCGGCATTCCCATGGATACTTCCCTTGCGGTGTTCAATAGCGACGTAATTGCTTTGCAGTCTCTCTATCCACCGAGCTAGCTGCCCATCTGGATTTTTGATCTGGAGTAGCCATTTCAGCGCTGCGTGATCTATTCGAACTCGGAAGCGTTGTTGATAGAGGTACTTGTAGAAATATTTAATGCCTTAAACCAATGCTAGTAGTTATCTCCGAGTTACGCAGTAGTCCCTCTCTGGTTTTCCAATCGAACGACTATACTAGGCAACTACATTCTCTTGCCTGTCAACTACCTGTGACAACACGCCTCCTATCGCATAGCCACTGGCACCCATGTCTAAAATAAACGTTGCACCTGGAACTGGGTACGCTAGTATATGTGCAGTACATAGCCGTTATTTCCGAGCTTGGAATGCCACCTCCTGTTCCTTGTTCTACTCGAAGGCTCTATTTTTCCTAATGAGCGCATATAGGCTATTAGCAACGCTGGAAAAATTCGGAAGAAATCGACGGTAATAAGTGCATAGACAAAGAAAACTTCAACGAGTCCAGAGTATCTCGTCGATTCTGGGCAATGGATGCTGTCCTTCTTCGCTCTGTGCTCTTTTGGTTTCTGCGTGCGTTATTATTAACTTTTAATTAACTCTAGTAGGCATTTATATGCCTTCTTATCAAATGTGATAGTGACACTTCTCAAAATAAAGTAATATTGTTATTCAACAAATTATTTCATTATGCCATGCGTGTGTGGTCAAAGAGTAGAACGCTCGCAATCTAAAAAGAAAATTCAGTGTGCTAAGAGGTTTGAAGCAGCAAGTTAATATCCAATCTATACTAAATGAGATTGCCGCTCTTAGAGAGGAAAATGCTCACATTTTATCTTTGCTTAGTGCCCTGCATGAAGACAAAAAACAGCTAATAATTAAAACGGAGTACCTGAAATCTGGACTTTATTCTTTGCAAGAAAAAAATTCGCTGTGATGAGATGTCATCGGCTATTAAATCGCTAACTAATGAAATTAAATCTCTACAAGATAATGTGCACTTCTCAGCTAAAAACAATTTTGTGCCAAGCGAAAAGCAGCAATCTAATTCCGCTAATATTGAAGCTATAACTCTGGGTCTCTCTTCTTTTGGTACTTTTGCTGCTGCGGCTGCCGACTATTCCAACGCCAACACTGCGTCGCCTAATATTATTGCTGCCTTGCCGTCCAACCCTTCGTTATCTTCGTGCGCTTCTCCTGTCTTACCAGTCGCTGTTATTGCCGAGCAAACATGCACTACACCAGTTGTTTTCAACTCAACCCAAAAAACCGAAAAGGCCCAATGAATTAGTGATCGGCCGCAACCAAAGCAAAGACTTGGAGGTTGTTGCTATTAAAAAATGGGTACACATTTCGTCATTTAAACCTTCGGTCACTGATGAAAATATTATTGAATATGTTGGTAAAAACGCCAACATAGACCGTAATCAGTTGGCTTGTTTCAAACTGGTAAAACAAGATATTGATGCTAAGGTCTTAAAAAAGGTTAACTTTAAACTGGGCGTCGCTGCATCTTTGTTGGACGCTATTTTGAACCCTTCGCTTTGGCCTGCGGATGTTAAAGTTCGGCCTTTCAAATTTTTTCAGAAAGAGGGTCTTCCCAGCAATCAGCCTTAGCTACACAAAGAAGTGCTGGACTTAAAATGTATTTCCAGAACATGTCTGGAATGCTTACCAAAGCAAAGAAAATATATTTGCAAACATCTCGATTAGAGTGCGATGTCTACGTTTTCGTTGAAACCTGGCTAAATATTAATTTCTTTAATGAGGAGTATTTCGATCCGGGCCTTTTTCAAGTATACCGCAAGGATAGAGATGCTAAGAAAACTGGCCACTTTAAGGGTGGTGGGGTTTTAATTGCGAAGCCTACGGTCATCTTGGCATCAGCTTAATAATGACGACTTTTTACTTGATCAGCTGTGTGTTTGTCTCTTTAGCTCATTTAAAAAATTATTTATTTGTGCCTCATATCGAGCCTTAACGGCCAAAATAACGTTAGCGACATTTTTTTCAAAATTTTATTTTTGATGCAGAAATGCTCCTAGAGCGTCTAGATACATTTCTGCATCAAAAAGAAAATTTTGAAAAAAATGTCGCTTACGTTATTTTGGCGGTTAAGGCTCGTTATATTCCGCCACATAGTTCTGATGACTTTTATTGCTCACATGTTAATAACATTGTTGATTTATGTGATAAAAATAATGATAGTAACTTCTGCATTCTTGGTGACTTTAATCTTAGTGATATAATTTGGTCAGATCTGTAAGGAAACGGTGTTTAAGCTACTTCATTCTTCTTTCATTTGATACCAAATTTGTTTAATTTGGATAAGCGGTTTGTTTATTATTACGAAAGGACTTTTATTTTAACTAAACAAATGTTTTTAATTATAAAAAAAATTATAAATAGGTGGCTACCTTCAGTTTATGTATTTTTGTTGGAAAGCTATTTCAGTCCTCTTTCATTTGATACCAAATTTGTTTGATTTGGGTAAGCGGTTTGTTTATTATTACGAAAGGACTTTTATCCGGACTTAAAAAATATTTGGCCAAGTTTAACATTTATGGCTGGACTTAAAACAAATGTTTTTAATTATAAAAAGATATATAAATAGGTGGCAACCCTCAGTTTATATATTTTTGTTGGAAAGCTATTTCAGTCCTCTTTCATTTGATAGCACATATTCTGGAGTATTTGCGGAGAAGTTCCTTAGCTTTATGCTGTTACCTTTCTTCTAATCCTTTGTCCATGCATTGATGTCTTCCACAATGTTATTCTCGCCTATAGAATGTCTTTCAGGTAACTTCTCGCAGTTGATGATGGCTTCTACCTCTTGACATTGTCCCAGTACAGTTCCTTTACGAAATTTGATTGGTAACTTGAACTCATTAAGAACTCGAACTGGAATGCGTGCATCTTTTTGCGTCGTAGCCTGTGCTTTTCCAATAAGTACTGTGTTCCTTCAACAACCCACAATTCGATTGGTACACAATCTCCATCAATCTTCGCCCAAACTACTGCTACTGACTTCGGTGGAATCTGTTCGCTTTCTTCTAGGATACTTGCTTGCTGCTGTACGGACTATCATAAGCAAATCTAAGTGGCACTACCATGTTTTTATACTTCATGATCGGGTTATTCATGTCGATCTGGATACCTTGGCCCCTTAAGAAGTCCACGCCAATGATGACTTCATCCACAACTTGTGTAACACTTGTGTAACACTGTCACATTGCCGATTTCCACTTTGCATGTCACCTCTCCCACAACTTTGGTGTCCTCACCAGTTGCCGTCCTCAATGTGCCCGTATCCACAGCTATCACTCGTTCATGTTCGTCTACTTATCCACCAACAGTAATGGTGCTCGCTTTTCAGCTAATTTGTGAGATGAAGATTATGGGGCATTCAATTACGAAAGTCAGCACGCGCCCCTTTCTACTGACTCGTTTTAGTTTACGACTGACGGGAATTTGGTTCATCTTCAGCTCTGCGCTTGCGTACTGCGGAATTGTTATACCTGTCGGAGCCCGTCTTACAATCCGTACAAAATTGCCTGGTTTTCCGCAGCCGAAGCATTTTGCAGCATCCTTTTTCTCGGTAGTACGAGGACTATTCTTCCCTCCAATCGACTTGAGTATTTTCAGAATTTCGTTCATTGCGTCCGGGATTTCCACTTCCACTCGGGGCTTTGTAAGCTGGTCTACTTAGGAGCAACGCTGTTTCCCGTGTCTGAGCATACGAAACAGTTTCAGCGAACGTCGGCTTTGGATTCGTATAAGTTGATCTCTTCGTGTTGATGTCTTGTATCACGCTTATAAAGCGCTGCATTTTTAACCTTTCGAGGTGTTCACCAGACGCGTTTTCTATTGCCAGGGGAGCCAACCTCTCAATCTCGGAAGCAAATTCGTAAGGTTTTTGAGCTTAAAGACCTGGAAAGGAGTCGTGCCGTCAAAGGATGGAGTTTTTACCTTAGGAGCGTTCGTCGAAGTGGTTGGACGATTCAACTACAAATCTGGGAGACGAGCTTCCAACTCATCAACCTTAGCCTCGACTTTGTTCTGTTTCTCCTTAATTAGAGTTTAGATTTTATCTTACCGCTCCAATATTTTGTCCTGTCTTTCCTTGAGTTCCCAGTTAGCGTTGACTAAATTATCTTGGAGCTGCGTAATTTTTGCATCCAGCTGCATTGGTAATTTCTTCGACCTTCGCGGGATTTCCTTGCGTACCCTTAGATGAACAGGATGTATCCTCTTCTTCAAGATCGAAGTAGTATTTGTCCACGTCGATACCTTCCGCTTCCATAGCTTCCTGCAGCCGTGATTGTAATTCCGTTTTGTTTCCGGACGTGGATAGTCCTCGGTTCGCCAATTCCTTTTTGAGGGGCTGTACCTTTAGATCACAAAACTTCGCCATTTCCAATACTAACTCTTCTGGGATCTATTGAACAATCCCATTTCTGACACCTATTGTTAGGATTATCTTTTGACCCTCGATAATTTCCCAAAATCCTTCAGGTTCGTTTGACTGGATCGTTAAATAAAGATGCCCAAATTACAATACAACTAACTTTATTGTACAACAAAAACTTTACAATACTTGGTAACTTAAAATTTACTGATCACTTGCTTATTAGCAACTTGACTCTTAGCTTTCCGCTTAACAACTGAACTTTACTTTCCGCTTTCTGATTTACGACTGAATTTCTGTGCGCTGTACTCTGCCTTTATATACCTGCGCTCTGACTCATGGCAACTCTAGAAGGTTCTACTGACATTTATCGCACGTCTCTTAACTAGTGCAGCGAACATACTATCGCAGCATTCCTCCATTGACGTTTCTCGGTGTCGAGGCTTCTACGTCTTTCGTGATAGTTCGCTTTAGTTAATTCGTGTTTTTAGTTAAAACTCGAAACTCAGCCGAAGCAGTCGTGATAAAATTCGCTATTAATTTTTTTGGAACTTATTTCATTTTGTGAGTGATTTAAGTTAAGTGCATCGGTTTCATAAAAATAAAAGTTGCCGACTGAATCTGATGAGCAAGGCGAACGTTATCACCAAACTGCGCTTCCATTTGAGTGTGCATATTTTTAATTCCTAGATTTTTCTAATATCTTTGTCAGAGTGCACAATTTAAACATGTTAACGATTGAAAACTATTTTCGTTTCAGGTACAGAGGAAAGAAATCTCCAGATGCAATACTCGCTGAAATTTGTTGGTGGTATAAAAACACCTTTGAAGAAGAGGACGACGAGGAAAAAGAGGAAGAAGGGGAAGACAAAGATGAAATTCCAGAATATCTGTTGGACGAAATTATCGACCTTTCTGATGATGATGACGATGACCAAGATATTAGAGAGAGCAGTGATGTTGATCCACAGCCGCCTGCTAAACGGCAACTGGCCAAATCATTAATTTAATTTATTTAATTTTTTACTTAAAACTTTTCATAACTAACATTTCAAATTTATATATTTTTCCATATTTTTATAATTTCTTTTTCAATGTTTCTTCAAAACCAACACTGAAAAAATTGGTACATAAGAAATGAGAAGTAAGTTAATATTAAGCTGGAAAACGCAAGTTTTGTATTATGATTGTTTTCTTTTCAAATGAAATTTATTGAAGAAACTGAGAAGCATATTATAGATCAAACAGAAAGATAACACTAAGATAAACACTAAGATAAGATCACCATCTCTTATCTGTGATATTGAATCTACTTCTGTAGAGATGCCTTCTATGCATTTTTTTATGGCGAAAGGACTTAATTGGGAAAGAGAGATGTTTTTATCAGCAGATGATATTAATATAAACTTGGGGACATTCGTTGGAGTGGGTTTATGGGGTAGTTGTGGGAAATCAATTTGCTTAGTATTTGGTTTTTTCTATTTTGGCGGATTGTAGTCAAAAACCGATAATGCGGAGAATCTATTTGGAGGCCTATCCGTAGGCCACGGCATGTTATCTATGTACGCACGTGGGTACAATATAGAAGAAAAAGAAATGAAAAACGAAAGAAACAATAGTTATTTGTTGGGAATAACGGAAAATTATAACACTAGCAAACACTTGTAAACAGGTCTGATCGCTTTGAATGTCAGTCGATGACTGTCACCTTAATATAATTTCACGTCGAAAAATTCCTCATCGAAAAAATCACCATTGAGCCACGTTCCGACAAGAACATAGACATCAAATTCACAGCGAGACGTACGTAAAAACACATCTTTGGACTTGGTGTGCATACCCGACATATTTTGGAAGAATATTTTAAGATGATTGCTTGGGAGAACATTATTTCTTAACGGCGCACTATTTATCTGGATCTGGATCTCCTTCTTTCTGAAAAAATCTGAAAAGACGCCACGCTATTATTATTATTATTATTATTATTATTATTATTATTATTATTATTATTATTATTATTATTATTATTATTAATATTTTTATTATCATTATCATTATCATTATTATTATCATTATCATTATCATTAACATTATCATTATCATTATTATCATTATCATTATTATTATCATTATTATTATCATTATTATTATCATTATTATTGTCATTATTATTATCATTATTATTGTCATTATTATTATCATTATTATTGTCATTATTATTATCATTATTATTATCATTATTATTATCATTATTATTATCATTATTATTATTATTATTATCATTATTATTATCATTATTATCATTATTATTATCATTATTATCATTATTATTATCATTATTATTATCATTATTATTATCATTATTATTATCATTATTATAATTATTATTATCATTATTATTATCATTATTATTATCATTATTGTTATCATTATTATTATCATTATTATTATCATTATTATTATCATTATTATTATTATTATTATTATCATTATTATTATCATTATTATTATCATTATTATTATAATTATTATTATTATTATCATTATTATTATCATTATTATTATTATTATCATTATTATTATCATTATTATTATTATTATTATTATCATTAT
>JAPVRG010203695.1:0-13557 GCA_029783565.1 Rhagoletis cerasi | reverse complement strand
CGATTGTATTTTTGTGACAAGCTTTTTCATGGCAGAAGTACCCTCGGAGGTTTGCCATTGCCTGCCGAGGGGTGACCGCTGTTAAGAAAAAACCTTTTTTCTAAATTTTTTTTGCGACGTTGCTCTGACCAGGGCTTGAACCCTGCGGAGTGGAAGCGCGCACTGCTTACCACTACACCACAGCGGCCATCGCGATAAATGCTATCCTATTTTTTAAGTTGGACTAAATGTCACCAGCGTGTAAAATTTCGTGATTAACGGTTGAGTAGTTAAGGCGTGAAAGCGTAACAAATAAACAAGGGCACTTTCGCATTTATAATATTAGTAAGGATATGAGAACATATTGCAAGGAATTGCATTTCAATATCTCGGCTTTGGCGACACCTATCGGGTCCATTTTGTGTATTCCCCCCTAGGTTACTAATATATATTCTGAGTTTGAGGAAAATCGGATGGGAGCGCCACCTATCAGAAAAATTAAAACTTTATGCACTGCTCATCCTAACCATCTGTCCTAATTGATTGATGCTTGCCTATTTATATATAGATATACATAGTTGTACATATGTACATAGTTACACGCCTAAATATGATTAAGTTCTGTGTTATATTTTATTACTTTGCAGAAAAATTCACCAAATAATTTTAATATTGTATTATTATTACTTCTTTTACAGAAGATTTCTTCAGCAGCAGCACTGCGAGGTGACCATAAGAAGTCTGGAATAGTAGACAATTAAATAGCGAACACAAACATGAAAACAGCAGCGAAACATTAAAATTAAACGGCAGCTTGTGCAAAAATTACACTGGCCCAGCCCAGTCAACCTGGCAAAAGGTTTGGGTATACCCTGAAATAATTCGCTAACGGATAAATGATATGCCGTCTTGATCAGAAAGTTATGCTGATTAAAATAACGAAATATCCTTCCTCTCAAGTATTTTTATTAAATCAGAAACTACTGGCAATTAATGCGTCGCTGCTAATATAAATCGTATTCATCGCATCGAGATGGAAGAAATAACGTTTTGCAGAGAGAAATAAAT
This sequence comes from Rhagoletis cerasi, assembly GCA_029783565.1. Classification (NCBI taxonomy): domain Eukaryota; kingdom Metazoa; phylum Arthropoda; class Insecta; order Diptera; family Tephritidae; genus Rhagoletis; species Rhagoletis cerasi. The sequence continues at coordinate 12,510 of JAPVRG010203695.1, read as the reverse complement.
TATCTTAATAATTGCGTTGGTATGTAGAAAGACCGTAACTAATTTTCCTTCGAAATTCAGCTATCTACAAAGGTCGGTTGGTTATTCACTATGGACTTGATAGAATTTGAAAGCAGCCACTACATCAGTAAACTAGTTTCAGTGTTTATTAAAAACCAACTTTTTCAAGAAATTCGCAACTGCAGAGCTTTGGTTTTTGCAAAGTTGTACTACTACTCTGTAAAAAAACAGAAATGTTAGATAGGACCTTTCTAAATTCAGGTCACGCCGCCGTCGCCGCAATTTTTGCAATTTCTCACGCGCCACCGCCGAGTTACGGAAACATTGACGCCGCGGCGACGGCTTTCGTCTTCTTAGGAAATATGTAAACAATTTGCATGATTTATGTACATATGTATGTACGTTGAAATATATCGTGTTAAGCAACTACTATAAAAGGCGCCATTCAATAAGAAAAATTATATATTTAAAAGGATATTTGTATACCTTTCGTAAACATGAAATGGTATTATATATTTCGTTTGGTACGGAAAATCTCTGTTGTAACGGGAAGCAGAAACATAAGGCAGAAGCGAAAAATGAGTACACACCCTGTTGGAAGAAAGTGATTTTTTAAAATCAACTAATTAAAAAATTGCTTTGAAATAAATGCTACTCTTTTGGTCCAATGAACCATCAATTGAGAAAGTTAAACCAAATGCATTTTAAAGTGGTTGAAATCATATGCAGAGTCGGACAATTGACTTGTCCCTATGACATCGCCATGTTAAAAAAATCAGTTGTTTCTATAAAAAAATGTGAGAATGTCAACCAGTTGTCAATTAGTTGTAGTTAATAAAAAAGTTCTTATTGAATTACTTTTAAAGTAGTTCAATATCCGGCAGGGTGTTAATAAAAAAGTACTTGTTAAATTCCTTTTAAAGTAGTTCCATTTCCGGCAGGGTATACATACATGCACATGTGTACTCATATTTCGTCTCTGCTTTATCCGATGCTACATAAATGAATTTATCGGACTATTATCTCATCCTTTTGGAATGTTTTATCTATTTCGCGATACAAATGTCACGAAAAAGTGATGTGGCACGACAACCGATTGCGGGAAAATGATTAGTCGCAACATAACACTTCCCACTGCGACTATTTAGATACATAATTTCTTCCTCCACAGAACGACATTTCCTCAATCTTAATACAATGAATGAGAACACAATCCCTCAGACATATAAAAGCCGATGCGCTAATTGGCAATAAATTTTAATTGATGAAAAATATTTACTTGCAAATTGAGATATAGGGCATTTCGTTATTTTAATCAGTATAATTTTCTGAGCAAGACGGTATGTTTTTTATTCTTTAAGAGTAGCGATCGGCAGGCCATAGCTCACTGAGCGCTCTCTGAGCACGTGTGTGTTTCACACGTATACGAAGAGCGGAAGCTTAGCAGTGCTTTTAACGCACACAGTCTCACGCAGTGAATCGTTTGAATGTGTGAGTATGCCGATGACTACTTTAGAGAATCGTTTTGACCTAAAGTACCAGATTGACTGGTCTAGAAAGTTTATTACGTTAAAAGCCTCAAGATTTTATATTTGTTCAACTTCTTTTTATTTATGATCGAAGCAAATTAGGATTATAAAAAAAAGAAACAAGAAATACGAACGGAGGTGCAATAGAACCTTAGCATTTATTTACGTAGAAATATTATACTAAATTAAAATCATAACTGACATCTAAAAAATAATTAATGCATAATTAGTTTTCGAAAACAACATTAAGCGATCTAAGCGTTAAACGAAAACAAAAAAAACCCTTTTAGATAAGCGTAAAAGATGATTTTTAAAGTATTTCTGTAAAGAAATAAAAAAATAATGGTAAAAATATTACTAAGAATAATTACACTTAAACTAATTAAAAGCCTGAAGAATTCGTTACATGCATACATGGTATAAATAGGAATAAATATATTTACAGGCAAGTGAAAACTAGTTAATATCGGTTGGAATTTTAACGGAACCTAACGAAAGAACCGTTTTGTTGCTGCGAATAAATGACGAGAGTATGTCAAGTTAAAGTAAAATACTTTCAGGATCGGTAGCAAAAAAGCTGTGAGTGGAGCCTCAAGACCACTTCACAGTGTGGTCAAAAGTGTATGCACACGATAAAAGTTATTTAAAAACAATTTTCTGAAGTATAATTTTGCTATATAAACAGGAAAATTAAACATTTAAAAAATTTTAATAGGCAAAGCGACATTAATTACTTTGTAAAAGTACGTAAGGGAATTAATATAAACATATGTAGTATACATACGTATGTAAGTACGTATAGGATATACATACATGTGTATGTAAAATGTTATTTTTTTCTATTATAAAATGTTAAATATTTAACCATAACAGAATATTAAAATATTTTCTCAATTTTTAAGCGCATATAAAAAAAATTCCAACATACATTCATACATTGATGATGAAGTTGAAATACATATATATGTATGTATGTATTAAAAATTATAGAACATCAAAATTTAACGTAAACGATTAAGCATGTAAAATGGGAGTGGCAAACGATTTTTTTATTAAGTTAATTGAATATTTTAATGACTACTAACAAAATTAAGTTTTCGAAGATCACTTTACATTTATATTATAAAATGTATTCATGCAATGAATGTTAATAAATACCACATGTTTGCTACAAATTATTTGTCTAGCTAAAAGTTTCAAACAAAGAAAACAGTGATAAAATAAATAAAAATTAATCGGAAACGTAAGCAAAATAATGTTAAAAGTAGTTACCTTATACAAAATATAATATAATACGAGTGATGTTGAAGCGAAGGGGACAGAAACGTAGCCAAAAAACGTTTTGCATGATTTAATTGGGATTTCTACATACAATTGTTATTTAGTTTACATGTTGTTCAAAATTCGAGTATTTTAATTTTAAATATTTGCATACTGAGAATATTCGTCTAAGGCTATGAACTAGAGATGGGCGCGGGCCTAAATTTTCAGGCCCGTCCCGGCACTAGTGCAAAATACACTTTCAAAAACATGCACGAGCCCGCACGTTAAGAATTTCAGTGAGACCCGGCCCAACACGACGGGACACGCCCAAGCCCGAAATGATAGAGCAGAATTTTAATTTATACACATTATTTATTTTGTGTGAATGTATGTTATGTACTTATATTTATTGAAAAATGCTCTTAAATAGATTTTTTCAAAATTATTTAAATAAGCGAATAAATTGAGCACGACATGATAATTTTTTTTAGATCAAAGATTCATCTAACATAAAAACCAATTACTCAAATTTGGTTGATAGTTTCAAGCGATTAACTGGCACATAAATAAAATAAAGTACTAATATTAATAACGGTATTTTTCGTGCTTATTCGTGCTTTTATGAAATTTTACTGATTGCCCATGCACACACGAGTTCGTGCTGACAGCAAATGCTCCGTAGCCGTCGGGCCCCTGCCAAAAGCCCGGCCCGTGCCCATCTCTACTATAATTCTGAAAACCGCCCATCTCTACTATAATTCATTAATTGAAAATACACATTAGGAAATTATCGAATTCTTGCAAAGCCCTTGCACAGATTGCTCGGTTAAAACCGGTTTTCCTATGGGAAAGTTTTACAAACCGTGCAATACGAGCACCGTACAAGCCTTTGCAAGACTTCGAGAATCACGTTTTTGTATTTCTTGGCTTATAGTTTACTGCCGTACCTAAATTGGCGCGTCAAGCGCCACAGATCTGTCAAAACTCCTCATGCTCATACAATTTGTATGAAGCATCCCACAATAACGCGGCGCTAAGGCCGAGCAAATGAATTTTTCATTTTTGACAGGGCGTTACGTGTTGAAGTTGGGTGCGGAAGAAAGTCCGAAAGAAAGAGAAGAAAAAGTGAAAGAGGAAACGAGAATAAAAACGAGAGGAAATGAGAAAACGTCAAAACTAACGCCGCGTTTATTTGGGTATGGCGCGCGCTGGAACTCGTTGGCGTTAGAAAGCGCAACGCTAGCGCTCCAATTTAGGGACGGCAGTAACTCGCATGTATGCACATATGTATGTATGTATAATTTAAATTTTGGTTTTATTGATATTGTTTGAATATGTTTCTTTTGAAAATTCATTTTATATTTGAGTACATAGGTTTTGGCCGATTTTAGCTATTGTAAATATAATCTTTTCTTAATTTGCTTTTATAGGTATATTCTGCAATTTCCTTACCAAAAAATTAAATCACTAACAACTTTTAACTCCCTTTTTATACCCGAGCGCACTTGTGCACAAGGGTATTATAACTTTGTTCACATAACGGTTGTTTGTAACAGCCTAAAGGAATCGAGAACGATATAGGCATATGTATACCAAAATGCTCGGAATGAAAAGAGAAATCGATTAAGCCATGTCTGTCTGTCCGTCCGTCCGTCCGTCCGTCCGTCCGTCCGTCCGCACGATAACTCGAGTAAAAATTAAGATATCTCAACGAAACTTGGTATGCGTACTTCTATTGGGACAGGGACGGGTGGTATTGAAAATGGGCGAAATCGGACAATAACCCCACTTACCTCCCATATACCGGTTGTTTTGCAGAAATACAAAAACTGCGATATTTTAGTAACTACTGAAATTAAAATTGATATATACAATGATATATTAACGGGTAATAAGAATATTATAAATTTTGGAAAAAGGGGCGTAGCCACGCCCACTTATGGATTTATACGTATATCTCGGTAACCGCTCTACAGATTTCAACCAAACTTGGCACATGTATTAATCTTGGTCCAGCATAGAAAATGGCTGAAAATTTTTGAAATCGGGCAATAACCACGCCCGCCTCCCATATAACGGTAATTTTCAGAAATTCAAAAACTGCGATATTTCTGTAACTACTGAAGCTTATTGACTCAAAATTGATATTTACAATGATTTATGAACGAATAATAAGTATATTATAAATTTTGGAAAAAGGGGCGTAGCCACGCCCACTTATGGATTTATACGTACATCTCGGTAACCGCTCTTCCGATTTCAACCAAACTTGGCACAAGTGGGTATTAATCTTGGTCCAGCATAGGAAATGGCTTTTTTGAAATCGGGCAATAACCACGCCCACCACCCGGTAATTTACAGAAATACGAAATCTGTTATAAATCGGTAACTACTGAAGCTAATTTACTCAAAATTTATGTTTGCAATAATTCCTTAGCCAGAAGTACGATTTAACAAATGTTTAGAAAATGGGCGTGGCACCGCTCACTTTTGACTACGTATGTGTATCTCGGTAACCGTTTTATCAATTTATACCAAACTCTGTAAAATTAATGGCCTTGACACCAAAAAGAAAGCTGGTTGAAATCAGGCTAAAAGTACGCCCACTTTTCATATAACGGTAAATTAAAAAAAAAAAACCACTACTGTTTACCATGTAACGGTAGGTTTCAGAATTGTGAAGAAAACGATGTTTAATACGTGAGCCGGGTATTTAATGTTCGGTTTCATCCGAACTTAGACTTCCTTACTTGTTATAGTCTATTTTTTGTTTCTTTAAGAACATACAAACGATCCTTCCATTGTGACATACATATTTTGCCTTTACATGCTACTAGGCCATCATAAACATGTATTAAATGTATAGCTTCAATATTATTCATAACTCGTTTTTTATAACAGAAAACAAGTAATTTTTAAACAAAACACAAAAAGACAACCGACTTCAATTATGATATAACAAATTATGAGAACCGTTAATTTCTTTATGATCCAATGATCGGAACTAAACTAAACCACCCTTGAGGTACCACTTTTCCTAAAAAATAACAAGAATTATCGAAAACGTTGTCCGAAAACAAACATAAAGCAAAATATTGCGACGAATTGTTAACCTTGTCCTTTTTGAAAGTCGGTTAAATATAAAATTTCGGCATTGCCTATCAAACTCCTTTGTATGTAAATCCTTGGCCAGATATAAATCTGGATCACTCCGGTTACGTAGACCCGACTTTCATGAGAACCCGTCTGTCATTAGAAGTGGTATTTGTATTAATAAAATTTTCCATTCCCAATACCATCAGAATAAATCTGTTACAATTATTGTTCACATGTTCAGGGGCGTACGAATGGCTTCAGCGCATAAAGAATTAGAGTCAAATATATTTCAATTATTTCGCCTTTTTGCAAACCTTTTTTATGCTTTAAGCTTGCTTTGCTGATTAATGTTTATATGAACTTTTCGTTAACACATATGTAAATATGTGTATCAACTTCCGATCGTTGAAAAGATGATATTTTAATATATACCAAAAGTTAGTTTATTTTAACACTCAACTTTATTTTTATTAATAGCTAAGCTGTATACTCTAATAAGTTAAGTACTGTTTATGCAATGCATGTTCATATATATTTCATTACCTTTTTTAAAGACAGAAAATTTAATTGTTTAATATTAGTTCTATAAATGCACGCGCCTTTTCGTTCACACAATATTGGAAATATTAAAAGTAAAATCTATTGATGCTTGCTAGAGATGGTTGAAAATACATACTTAAAACATTAACATATTAACATGATACAAACAAAATAAAATAATCATAAATAAAAGTTTGATTGTTAAGATGTTCAAATGTTGATTTTGTGGTTTCTAAAGGCGAAGTCACACGATTTGTGCATTTGTACAGATTTTTACATATTGCCAGTTTCATACTGGTGCTTGGAAATTTTTTTTATTAAGTTCAACTCACGAAATTTCTAGACAACATTACTCTGTGACTTCTAAAATGTACAAATCTGTACAAATGCACCAATCGTGTTACAAGGCCTTAATGCTAATCAAAAAGGTAATGAAGCTTATGTAATGATTGTTGGCACATGTATGTATGAAATAATATATAAATTGTATTATTTGCTGCTTGTTTTTATTAATTAAATCTAAAACTGCATAGAAGATCGAAGATAAAATGTATGTGTGGTACGATTAAAATTTTTTGGTTTTATTATTCATAAATACAAAAATTAACGCAATCAAAAAATTTTGTATTTTTACCGGCTTAACTTATAAGTTACATGAATGTTTCTTTATATAAATATATTCCTACAAACATACGTTGTATATCATTATAGACACTTAACGTATTATTTTTAATTTTTAATAGTCAATAATATAATTGTTACACATTTAATATATAAACAAAAATTAATAGTAAATTCTTTTCTACTGTTTAAGTGTTTTATGTTTTTTTCTGCTTAAGTTTGCAAATCTAATTAATAAAAATGAAAATTTGATATCAGAAAAAACTATGACGTGTCAAATATTGAATTTGTGTTTTGTCGTCAATATTGTATATATGTATGTATAAAAGATTTTAAATACGTGGAGGTGAGTTTCAAAAATACCAATCAAAGAGACCCAGAGAGGTTCAACAGTTGACTACATTCAAAAACATCGCTATGTTGGATTTTTAATATGATTATTACATTTAATATTTTGAACCTAGCTATGAAAATTTTATAGCTAATGTGATTGACCATCGATTCATTCTTCACTTGTAAGTTTTTTGTTTTTAATCAAACACGGTAGGCAAATTCTGCGTTGAAATGAACGCTCGATTGTAGTGTTGAATAAGATTATTATGCTTCTCATTGAATCTAAATCTTAGTTTTTATTTCTTAAACATTAACGCATAATCTCCTAGTGCCACATTAGCTATTTACTTTTTTTTTTTTGAAAGTTTATTATTCATATATACGAGTATTGTCATGATAAATGGCCGAAACTACTCATTAAAAGAAGATACTGAAACAAACAATTGGATAACAAAATCATATTACCATATTTTCATTCATATTCAGGACCATGAGCATATGTGTTTGTTTTAATGTATATAGAACCTTTTGTATTGATTTAAAATGTATCGAAAATTATTGTTTGCATCAAAGGCTACGTAAAATAATAATAATAATAATAATATAAAATAATAATAATAATAATAATAATGTGAAATAATTTGGAAACATTGGCTGAGAAAGACAACTCGAATGAAGAATAAGAAAACTTGGGAAAATAAAAATACCTCTCGTATAAGTTCAAATTATTGATTAAAAAACTATTACAATGAAATAATAAAAAAAAATATGAAATACATGAGATGAAGTAAAATAATACACAATCATACAAAATGGATTTAAATAAAAGGCTAAAATTTGCACATGTTGGACTAAACAAATGAATGAAGAGAATTTAAAAGCGTAAGCGGAGAATAAAAGTATTTTTGGTATCGAAATGAACAATGGTACCTTACTCACGAACGCATCGGTTGATACTTAGTGTTGAGTTATTAATGTATAAAAATGTGTAAATAAGGAAATAAGTCAACCAAATATAAAGCTAGGTAAAAATTTCTACGTATGTACATAAATACATGTGTTAGTATTGTATGTACATATGTATAATAAAATAATCAATTAGAGAAATGTCAGTAATTAAGGTGACACTCTATTGAAATTTAAATGTATGTGGATGCGTTCCACAGCTTGTTGCGCTAATTAGAGGAAATTATGCTTACATGAAGGTAACTTGGAATTTATTTGGGAAAAGTAGCGAAATAGGGAACAGTTCGTATGGAAATGAGCGCCTGAGGCGCAGAAATAGAAAAAGCTCCAAGCATAGACAAATATTTAAGTATTAAAGGATAAGAAAATTATCGAACCTCTAGAGGCTATTATAAAATTTAAGTAGTATAATAAATTAATGTTTGTATTTTGTAAAACAAAAGAAAACGTAATAGAATAATAGATCTCATGGGTTTCTCATTTATTCCTGTATGTACATATGCACATGTAGGTTTGTTCATACTGCATATTGTCACCTGATATATGTATGTACATATGTGTCTTTATAACGTTTAAAATTTAAATGCTAACAAGATTGTGATTTCTTAAAACCTACCTTTATGGCTACTTCTTAAAGCATTTTGAAAAATGTGTGTTAAACTAAAGTCTATAAAGTTTATATTTATATTTCAGATATTCCTGGTTTGGTAGAAGCACTAAGCTAAGACTTTGCAGAAATATACTTGCGAAGCTCCTTTTTAAACGTTGAACCGAATATTACTTAGCAGATTTTTTCACTGCAATAAATTTTATAAATGTGTTAAAAAAATATAGAAATACTAGTTAGCAACGGTCCAGCTTAAATATTTTATTTAAATCAATTAATGTATTTAAGCCCGAATCAACAATGCGCTGTTAAATCATTGTTAGCTTAATCACTTACAAGAGTTCAACTCTGAATTTATGTTCTTAGTTCATATCGCCTGAAATTAAACAACTCCGAAAAATCAGTATTGGTCTATACAAACGACAAATTTTATTCGGCAGTTAAAATTTAACAAGAATTAAACTCTAGGGGCTTGCGGGCTTAAACTCCTGTTAACTTAGGACCGTGAATATGAAAGTCGGTAGCTTAACTCTTGTTTGTTGCTAACCACGCACTGTGAACTCGGCCGTAAAGAAAGGAAAACACCGATTCCATGAGTTTGTAAATGTTGTTTATATTTCTTTGAAAATGTCTAATACGCTCTTGTAAATCATTAGAAATCTAACGATATTTGGCCTTTTAGGTAAAAAAGAATTCATAAATTAAAAAAAAAGTAGACTTTAAAGACTAAAGAAAAGTTTTATAAAGGCATCACAAACGAACTGATTTTCAAGAAAACAAACAAATACATGATTTCAAACCTCCTAAGTTTTATTTTGAAGCATATTTATTACCAAAAGTTTTTAATTCTTTAAGATGAAGAAATCGGATAAATGTATGCAAGTATTTTTCAAAAACTTTGACTCACTTCATTATAATAACAAATATATGGCGCTAAAATTTTAGAAATGGTTCGAGCTTCTTCTTCAATTCGTAATGTGCGTCTTGAAAAGGGTATCACACAACTAGAGTGACATACAGAGGGTCTACTAAACTTTCGAAGGACTTATGGTTTCTTGTGATAAGCTTTTGGATGGCTGAAATACACTTGCCTGGGGGCCTCCATTATCAGAAAAAAAATTCTTGGACGATACTCGCAACAAAGATCGGACCTGGGTTCCAATGCGCTCCTCTAACCACTCGTCTACAGCAGCGGCGGCGCAGCTCATTACCATAACAAAAAAAAAACTCGAAATCAAGTTATAAGCCGAGTGTTACATTAAGTTTTTTGTTGAAAAGCTAACAATTTTTGAAACCTCAAAATACGTATATACATAAATACATACATACAAAAATATTCGGAAAGTAATATCCATGATAAAAATATAGTATGGTAGAACCGCTGAGAGGCATATTTAGAATTTTTTTCGTTTGCAAACAATATAATTTTAAAACAGAAATCCTCACACACACATTCTCATTTTCAATCTCAAACGGCAAAAATTTCGAATAATTTCATTTTTTTCATTTATTATAAATTCAAAAAATTAAAACGCTGGCAAACTTGAAAAATCTTGGACGGCGAATTAAGAGTGGGGTTCTACCTCACTATGTTTTTATAGTGATAATAAAAATGAGTTAAAGTGAACGGCGATTTGCTGAAAGAATAATAAGTATTTACATACGTAAAGTAAATTAAAGTTGCAAGCGAAACAAAGTAAACGACAACTGGCATTTAATGCTAATTGAGACTAATTGTAAGTAGAAAAAATCTTTACACATTCAAAATAAAGTTGTATACTAAATACATATGTACATACATTAAAGTAAATTCACAAATTAATTAGACAAAGAACAATTAGACAAAAAAGTACATTATAAAGTGCATTAAGTAAACTAAGCTAGTGTAAAACAAAGAATTAGTTTTTATATAGAAAAAACATCAAAACCGTATATAAGAACTAATACTAATAAACTTTTCATTATATATATCTTAAACAGCGATTTATTAAATTCATTATTTCCCATTTTTAAGTTAATTGAAATACAAAAATCTCGCTCTCACGTGACACAATCAGCAATATACTGGTATTTATTTAAGTAGGCGCAAAAGATAGAGGGTTAGATTATACATATGTGCATACATAAGCTCTTGATAAAAATAAGTTTGGTTTTTTGCATCATACTTACATACTGCCTCTCTTTATGTCAATATTTTCATTTTTCACTGTGTACGTCAATAAGTCGCTAACTGGAGATTAAAAATAAATTATGAATACTGAATTTTTCAATACTCATATGTGTACATCAGTGTCGGGCATTTTTGACATTTTTTAGCTTTCCTATTCTGGCGTGAATATACTGTATTCCGCTGCCAACGTCGCTGCCACCCCACGTATATTTACCATAAGCTATTTCTCTGCAGTAAAAAGTCAAATCAGTCAGTAAAAATACCAGTTCATGAACTGGTATGAGATAAAGCCAAATATAAAACGCAAATAATTGCTTTTCTCACAAGTGTCGGCTGTGGCGTCGATTGCTTGAGAAAAAACATAAATAAAAACCTGCACCATAAAAAATTAAATGAATTCCAAAAAAAATGATTCAAAAAATATAACTTAACATTTAAATACAATAAAAGCCTTAAAAATACATTAAAAAAATTAGTTTCTGCTACCGAAGATTTGAACTCGGATCCTTGGAATGGCACGATGGTGACATGCTCTGTCGGCCATTGCGATTGTTGGAGCGAAGTGCGCAAAATGACATACATACTTATTCCTTTTCACGAGGTATGAATCGGCAGACTATCCGGTAAACTGGTATAATACTACTAGTATTTCTACTGATGTCTAGCCGGAAAATTAACTTCTCGCGGGACACCGAGATGTTAAAAGTACAATTCGCTAACATTGAAAATGGATAGAACGTGAACTAGTTGGGCTGAAACGCAAACTGGTAGCATTCTAGTTCACAACTAGTAGTTTCTCTGCAGGGTTCGTGTTGCGGTCGTTCGGCAATGCAAATCAAAGCGATGCTGTTAAGCAAGACTGCGCTGCAACACACACTTCTTAATATGCGATAGTGTGAGTGTTCCCGACACTGATGTTGTATCCCTGCAAAAAATTGTGCGACTAATCTCTAAAGAGAGTATTCCCGGATTAGTCTCAATCGGGTATAATTGGGTATCAATTAGTCACAAGTAGTCTCAAACGGGTATTATTGTAAATCAATTAGTCTCGACTCATCCCTTACGGGTATAATTGGAGATGAATTTGTCCCCAACTCATCTCGTCGCCTGGGTAAAAGTTTGTCGTAAGCGCATGGGAAACGTGAATAACATACGACAATCTTTTACCCAGGCGACCTCTAACGAGTAAAATTATCGAATTAATGATATGTAGGCACTTAGTCAATGAAATTTCATGTGCGGCGTTGGCATGTAGAGAGAGTATACGCTTAGCAATCCAAAGCACCCTGGTTCGAATCGCAGCTGGCGCAATTTTTATTTTTAATAAGCGACTAGTCGCTTTTTATACCCGTTCGGGTATAAAGGGGAGCAATTGGTCTCTTCAT
>JAPVRG010203671.1:0-10990 GCA_029783565.1 Rhagoletis cerasi | reverse complement strand
AAGTTCATGAAAAGGCATGGATGAGTGGCAACACTGTAGTAAGCAAGACTGCGTATTCGCTGCGGGCTCCAGTAATCGACAAAATTCTGCGTATACAGACAACGTTTAAGTATACGTTCTGCGTTCTTGGCTAATTTCAGCTTTAACTATTGTCAGGACGCCTACTCCACGAAGACAATTATCAGCGTTTTTGACAACTAATACGTATTTCTTTATTGTCTTAACAGCATTGTCCAATGTAAACGCGCCGTAACTATAAGCAAATGCAAAAATAACGGTATATAAAACTATTATTGTGTAATTTCTTTTCTACCTGGCTCAGGGACAGACTTCAATCAACAGAATTGTTCGTTATTTATTTCTTTATTTCATTAGCCAATGAATATACTGATAATTCTTGTAGGCTCATTAAAACACAGTTTAAATACTTGTGATAATGAGACTAAACAAAACTACTTACATATAAAAACTATTCAATGAATTCATAAAACGATTTTTTGAAAATGAAAAAAAGTTTAGAGATTCTGTTAAACTCAGTTAAGGCCCTAGTAATGGGAGGTCTGACTGGAATATGAATGAGAATCATCTCAAGGAGTACGGGGCAGTCAACAACTCCAAAGACTATATAACTAAAGATAACGACTGAATTATGATCCTACTCTGCGAGGATTTGAAATTTATTAATAGGCATCTCGATTCATAGGCGGGGATAGGATCCGAGAAGCGTGAGTGACGAAGAGCACAGCGGTTTTAGACTACGCAGCGACCGTGTGGTCGCCTGGGACAAGTTGGATGCAGTGGATGAAGCTACAGACGACACAGAACACAGTACTTCGGACAGCGACCGGATGTCTTCTGATGACGCCAGAACACCACCTACATGACGAGGCGAAAATGCTCCCCATAGAGGAGCACAACACAGTGCTCTGCAAGCAATTCTTAGAAGGGAGCCGGATGAAGTCCAGAGGTTCATAAAGCGACCACTGGACCCTACAGCATACCGACAGGCCCTGAGCAGCATTCACAGGGAGGCAGTCTCAAGTTACGTAGACTCCAGACCTGTGAATGCCGTTCTAGGCACACAACCACCTGATGTAGACGAGACGAACCTTCGTCTTCTTCGGGAGACTAGGACCACAATATCCCAACTTCTCTCTGGCTACTGCAGCAGGTTAAACTCATAACTGAGCAGATTGGATGCAGATGTGCCAAATGAGTGTCCGGCATTCGGAGACACACCCCACAACTCGAAACATCTCTTCGTATGCCCGGAAACCCCTACACAACTAACGTCTTTGTCCCTGAGGACAGACCCTATAGAGGCTGCACGCTTTTTGGGTATTCCGTTAGTTGAGCTTGACGAAAACGACTGAGATACCAACCGATCTGGGCGGGGTTGTTGTAGCTGCTACAACAACAACAAGAGCACAACGTGTGAATACTTTTTGATCCGCTCTATTCTAGCAACATAACACGCATAGAAAGGAAACCAAATAAGGGGCGCGTATTCGAGCCTGGAACGCACACATGCCGTATACAGAAGTTTCAGTGTATACGGGTCGGCCAATTCTAAACCATGACGCCTTACAAAAGCAAGCACGACATGTGTATGATTTAGTAATAATAAAATTTATATGATTGGCAAATGTAAACTTTGAGTCAAAGGTTAATCCCAGGTCTTTTACCCGCTGTAGCGGCGACATGGAGATGTGATAAGAGATCTGAATTACACTACAGCGTTTGGCATAAGTAACAGGAAACTTTTATTTATGTTCAGCGAGACGATTTTTGATGCACCAATCGCTAACATTGCACAGGCCGACATTTTTCAGACCCTGGGATCAGCTTATACTTTTCCAAATGTTTTGATCCGCTGAATTTGAATCAGGTTTACTTTGCTCAGGTTTTCGAGATATTTGAGCCTAAAAATGCAAAAAATACGGTTTTTTACTATGTTCGCCATGTATTTTTATCAAAAACAAATCTTTTTTTTTAAATCTGAATAATTCATTTGAAAGTAGTTTCCCTTGAAAACGCTATTTACCTCAACCGGGTATATATTTTTAAACCTAAGATATGGTCCAACCTATGGTCCAACCCTATTTAAGCGGCTCGTTTCCTGGGCCTATCATTAGTTGAGCTTTACGACGATTGATGGACTAACGAATTTATGCGGGGCTTGCTAGCACCGCACAGTGGTCCAATTTACGACGATTGATGGACTAACGAATTTATGCGGAGCTTGCTAGCGCCGCTAAAACAACAATCTAACATTGTCGACAAACTACCGCGCAACGGTGATTGCGTAAATAAGATGCAATCCAGTTGAGATAAACTGAAACTAATTTGTCTTCACATGATAACATGGGACGCCCTATCAAAAGCTTTTGATAAGTCAATATTAACAGTGTCCACCTGAATCCCTGATTAAAAAGCTGCTATACAGTCATCTGAAAGACTTCTAATCAACATAATTTTCCTTTCTGTTACCGCAGGATCATAACCCTTAATCAGCAGAAATCTCCTTTCTGTTACCGCGGAAGAGGGGCCCGCTACCTCTTCTGTTCTCAAGAGTATACAGCATTTCCTGTGGGCGTTGTTCGTCCGAGGGCCTGCGGCCTTCGGCCTCCTTGAACACGCTCAGGATCGTAACCCTTAATCAGCAGAATTCTGCATTCTGCTATCACATAAGAGGGGGCTGCCAACAACACAAGAAAAGCTACATTTCATACGGTATTTTAATCTAACTATGTATGTCTGTATATAAATTTATTTTTATTCTATATGTATTTACTATTATAGCTTGATTTATGGTTGTTTACACATATTTTTTAGTAAAACATTTTTTTATCGAAAAAATATTTTTTTTATTAAATAATTTTCTCAAAATTTTTGCACATAAAGTTAATAAATGTGCATATTGAACAAGTAATATTTAAGCAACAAAAAAAACAACTGACTTCATTTCTCATATACAAATTTAGGATTACCATTAGAGTTTTCAAGATCCAATGGTCCGAACTAGGGAATCCAGAACTAGGGACTACAGAAAAAAATGAAAAAGAAGAATGCGAGTTGTGAACCTGCTGGCCAAAATGTTCGACGTGCATGGCTATATTAAATATGCATCATTTCATAAATCATATCGAAAAAAATGTCGCTTACGTTTTTTTGGCGGCTAGGGCTCGATATGTTCACAACAAATAATAAATAATATGTATTTAGTTTAAAAAACTAAAAAACACGCTTTGATGGCAGATAGAACTAAAAAGTAGAAATTAATGTTAAATGTAAGTGTAAAATAGTTACCAGAAAAAAATCGATATCATTTTCAAAAAGCGTGAGGTGATTTGTATTATATTCTTATACTAAATCTACTTTCAAAGAAAGGTATTAAAGGTTTTTCAATCATTGGCACCGATCACCCTACGCTTCTTTTAAATTATATACATAAATATTTGTGTTAATCACTTTAAACTAATTTAAACCATTATCTATTAGTTTTTAAACTATTATATATTAACAATTAGTTTCGAGAACCCCACGCTTTTTGAAAATGATACCGATTTTTTTATGTCGAATTTCAAAGATGAAACTTTAAATACTTTATCATTCCTTCGGCAATATCAAAAAAGTCAACTTAGTTAAAAATTAATACGTAGATTTTTAAATCAAATCGTCTTTTTCACATATCAGTTTTAAATAAAACTGTTTAGAGCAAATAATATGATTTTTGTTCAGGCTCGCAAATACCGCGAATCCGCGGGATTGATGACCTCGAGGAAATTTGTACGGGACCACCCTTGAGTGACCACCTTTCCGATGAAAATTTATCGAAAATGGTTCACGAGGTCCAAAGCTATTCGGTAACATACATACAAAAAAATATTCCGACGAATTGATAACCTCCTCTTTTTTTAAGTAGATTTATTTAACTTTAAAACGATACCAAGTTTTGAGGTTCGATTCGGGGTTTTTCGAAATATATATGTATGCGCTTTTTGAATTTCTGAAAATTTCCGCTTTGCCCCTCCGTAGCACCAACAATATAAGAGTGCACCAAAAAATGTGTATACCATTAAAATAACGAAAAGGGCGGACCGCGCCCACTTATAAATATTTTTTTAGCTCAACGATCCGTATTCTGTACTTATGCACTTTGTTAACGTAATTTTCTGTGTGATTGCAGTTAGAAATGCCCATGATTGTACATATGACCAATTCTACAGGAAATTTAAGTTCTTGTAACGTTTTTGTACGTTTTTTAGTCTTTTTTTAAGACCATATGAATTGTTAAACAAATTTGTGCACAGAAACGCTGACTTATTTTGGTGTCAACGTTCTGCGCGAAAATTTGTTTATCAGATAATTTTGTCTTAAGGATATAAGTCTGAACAGTGCACTGGCAACATTACAAAAATTTTCATTTCCCGTAGAATCGGCCATATGTATGTACATTTGTACATCCAGACGTACATATGCATGTTTGTTAATAAGCACAACAATATTAATGTTTGTAGATGTACATACAAAAAAACATGTACCTACGTAGTATGTATTTTTATTTTTTCACTCTGAAATTAAATGATTTTCCGCCGGTTCTTGCTGATAACTGTTTGTTCACTACACTCTTAGCACTAAAGCCGATTATGGAGACTTTTTAAAATTTATAACCCTAAATTTGTTTATTTTGTATATTTGTGTTACTTAGCAGCGACAACAAAACAGTAATACACATGAAGTAAGCAAGCACTGCAATTGCTAAATGCACAGCGCCTATAAGAGCATTAAACCAATCAAATGTGAGACACACGTGAGGCGCAGCTGAAGGTTGCCTGAAGGTCGGAGGGAGATGCTCCTTTTGAATTGTTTGGGGTGGTTCTTCAGAGAAGTTGAAATTCGTGTAAATAAATGTAATCATACTTACATACGTAGCCAAGGTAATAAAGGCAAATAAAGACTTACAGCCTAAACGACACAACAACTCGAGTTTTGATACATATCTCTAAAACGCAGTTAACTTTATATGTTTATATTTTTTTGAATTTGTTTACACTTTGCATCTTTTCATACACTTTATGTAAATATCCTATTTTGTGATTACGCTACTTAACTTCCTTCCGCCAATTCACAAATCCGTAAATAATTTTACCTCGTATGAGAATGTTTTTCTGATAAGAACAGATGTCAAGTGTATATATATGTATTAACATAAAAAAAGTCTTGTCAATAAAAATGTCGTTCCTGACATTTGGAACAAATATGTTCGGAAAAGCTATAGGCAGCGTCGATAAAACAGTACCACTTCCTCTTTATATTCAGAGAGATGGCCTCTTAATTAATTGGCCAAACAATTTAATGTTAAATCTACTAGGTGGTTTCTGTTCTATTTTTAACACGAAAGAAACGCCTGATCACCTGATTTTCACTTGCCACAAAGAAAAATTTTAATATTTGCAAGAAATGCACCTGCCTAACAATCAAATATCAATCAAACAATAATAAAAATGTAATATGTAAAGTATTATTTTAAACCATACAAAAACAATTTTAAAATGTACCGCCATAGTTTAATATTAAATTTTTACCTCTACAACCTGGCAATATAAGGATACTTAAGCTTCCTTGGCATATTTTGGGAATTAAATACATAGTTCTAAAAGCCACAAAAAAATAAAGTTATACCATTCTTTGCAAAATCAGACGTCAAATGACTATGAGAGCTGCACGCTAAAAATTTCCTTAATTTAGTTTGATATATCTCAAAAAAAAAATTTAATAAAAAATAAAAGAATGTTTAAATATAGTACATATGAGTTGATGTACTAGTATAATTAAATACTAGGGCTGAAAATCAGCTTATAATAAAGTCATTATAATACTGTGTTCCTGCTCATGGTTGTGAAGTGCACTTATAAAGTGCTCGTTTTAGTACAATTCAAGGACAAATTAGTTTTAAGGAAAAAAAAAGGAAAAAGAAAAAAATAGTAACAGAAAAATGGAAAAAAATGATGAAAGTATGAGAAATAGAAAAAGTATGGAAAAAAAATCAAAATCAGAACTGATATATGTATGAAGTACTTAATGTACATGATAAAGTTCAGAAGTGCCTTAGGTCTTAAATAGTCAATTTGCATTTCAAAACTATCTTTGTGTAAATAGAAATTCACTTTTTGGTTTGGTGTAAAATGTTTCTATTAATATTTTGTATATTGCTGTGTCATAGTTTTTTCTTTAAAGTTGTAAGCCACCACTCTGTTTCATCGTGGGACTTTCTTCGGTGATCTGTGAATGGTGGAGAAACGCTTATGACAAAGATGAATTGGAATACCTTAAATCGATAGTATAACCTGGCCCCTAGGTGTAATGGTACCTGTCCATCTTTTAAATGTCTGATGACATTGCTAATATAAAAAAAAAAAAAAAATTCCTTAAATCTCAGTATTAATTCATGCCTAGCTATGCTATCGGATTTCAGCCTCAAACCGGCGAAACTGGAATAAAGTATGAGGAACATTTTTTTTTGCTATTGTCAAAGTTAATTTAACTTTCAGTTTCTGCATCAGATGAGAAAAAATAATGGCTGCCTCAATGTATCTACATATCTATGCCGGTTAAGGTGTCACTGAACCCGGTTTTGAATCGTTTGCATTAATTTCCCCTATACACACCAGGATGCATTACTCCTCTTCAAGATATATTTCATCTGGGATGAAATTTGAATCATGTGCTCATCACCGATGAAAAATCACCGTTGGCTTTATCTTTTAAGCTTTTTTGTTCTAAAAAACATCCATTGTTTTTCCATTTCTATGAGAAATAATAAAAAAAACAGTGATGCATTCAATTACTATGTATGTAAATATCGTCACCTGAAATTCAAAAGGCCGAAACTAACCAAAATCCAATATTTTCGTATTGATTGATAATGATGCATCGATTTCTAGTCCTTCCATCGTTTTATGTAAAAAAAAAGGTTTGTTAGTTACGGCCTTTTGAATTTCAGTTGATATGTATGTACTTAATTATAAATGGAAAACAATGGTGTAAAAAACAAAGTCGAGAATGCAAGTTTGGACATACATACATACATACATATAGGCATAGCTGCTCTAGGCCGCCTTCATATATGTTCGCTTTTGAACCACGATCTTTTCAGTCAGAAAAAATATACTACGAAAAATACATTTTTTTAACACACTATTAAATATTAGATCAGTCTATTGAATATAACTTTAATTATTTGGCACATATAGTTTTACTTTCACTGAAATACAAAATCAATAAACCTTAACACTAAAGTGAGAATAATGCACACAGCAAAAAAACAAAGTAAAGATAATTAAAATGTCGACGAAAAGATCCCTTACGCGATAGAGGATTAATACATAGAACCAGTTTTAAACAAAATGCAATGCAACAACTTAAGCTTCCAAGAGCTGATTTACACATTTTATTGGCAAATTTTTAACACATAATGTTGACTTACTAGTTAATTTAAATTTGTTTTATATAGCAGGAAAAATGTCAAATAATATGCCATTAGAAAGCGTCAACTCTGGGTGGATCTGCAAACAGTTCTTCCTTTTTGCGATCACCAAAGTAGTATTGTTTGAGACGTTCTCCACGCATTGCCTGCAAGGGTTACAAACAAATCAAACGTATTCAGTACATTGAGCCATTACTATATGGTCATCTACAACTTACATGGAACCTCAGCAGTTGTTTGCGTACACCGACGCATTCACTGAAATCTGCAATAATATCGGCACACATCTTCTGACCTCGTTCAACGCCATAAGCTTCAAGGCATTCCATCATTTCCATTTCCATCTTGCCGCATTTTTCATAAGTCTGATGATTGATTAAACAACCGGTTAAATCGGTAAAGGGTGTGCGCAAAAATGGACCCAGAGACATGACAACTGAAATTAATCAAAGATATATAGATAAATGTTAATAGGTATGGAAAAATTTAAGGCATCCAAATCTTGGCGAAAATTGCAAATCCGACTGCTCTTTTTGTTTTCCAAACTGTGACGTAACAATTGTTTAAGGCTTTAGCATGCATTTTTTAACATATCCATACTCGTATTTCGAGAATAATTCGAAGAAACAAAAGCCTATGATTTCCAGACTTTAAAATAGTTACCGATTTATTAAAAAAAAGATGTAAATCTAATTCTGTGAGCAATTCTACGCGAAAAAGGAAACTGTTTTGTTGCTCTGAAAACGTCAAAGCAATCAGCTGGATTGTGACAATTGGATTATCGGCAATGCAGTTTCTTTTACCATGCTTGTTCAATGGCTGTTTGAGATTTGAGGCTGGAAGGAAATTAAGCGGTTGTCGCCATTTATTTTATATTTTAATATATTTCAATTAAAAATGAAGAACCAGGATTTAGTGAATTATCTCAGGGAATGTGGCGTGTGTTTATTCTGTCAATTACGTTATCTCAAAGCTCGTGGTAATGAATATCAGAACCGAAGGCAGTATTTAGAAAAGGTATATATGTATGTATCAATTTATAATAATAGTAAACTTATTTTATTTCAACTTTAATCTTACAGGTTAATGTTGAATATAAAGATGAAATGGATAGCAGTTCTGACCCCGCACATAAAAAGAAGCGTCAGAATGTTTGCCCAACTTGTTTCAACCTATTTTCCGAAAGTTTCAAGGAACAACTCCTTCAGGCTATATTAGATACAGATATAGCAAAATATGATTGCGATGGCATTGTGGTTGCCATGAGTATACCAATAGTGCTACAATTGCGACAACTGTCTATGTGGTATGCACTTTTAGATAAATTTGGAAACAGTTTTCACAGGGATCGGGCACCTGATGTTTCCTTGAAGGAAGCAATAAAGCTAATTTTGAATCCAACGATTTGTGAAAAGCTGAATAAACATTACGATATTGATAATGGTCTTATGATAAATATAAATTTATGCCATGAAATGGAAAATGAAGAAATCGCTCGATTAGAGAAACTCAACAACGTGGCATATCCGCCAAAAAAGGGCCAAAAGTTGGAACAAATTTCACGGTCTTTGATTGAGAAAAAATATACACCATTGAGAGTTAGTTCAGAACTGTTCAAAGAAACATTTCCTGTGCCACCCTCAATACCAAATGAAAGTCTGAAATTAGATTCCATTTCTCTCTTTGGTCCTACAGCGTATGTTGCTGGTCGATATAGAAAAGTTTCCCGGCAGCTGTCACATACACCATGGGTATTAAATGGTAAACGAGTCATGGATGACAGTATAGAAGAAATTATTATACGTTATATTGCTCCGTACTTTTGGTAAATGCAATGATTTAACAATTATTATGATATACAAATTTATGTCGGTACGAATATCTATGTAATCCTGTTAACGTTTTCATTGCAGTGAGGATCGGACAAAAATAAATTTTATGTCTAGTGGTAGAGAGGATGTAGATGTAAGATGCCTTGGCGCAGGTCGACCATTCGTACTGGAGATATCAAATGCTTTTCGAGTATCCTTGACCCCCGAACGAGCTCGTGAAATGCAGCAATGCATCGATGCCTCACTGAAAGTGTCTGTACGCGATCTTCAGGTGGTGTCGCGGGATGATTTATCTCACATTAAAATGGGAGAGGAACAAAAACGTAAATGTTATCGTGCACTCTGCCAGCTGAACACATTTGCTACCGTAGATATGTTAGAGAAGCTAAATTTGCCGAAGGGATTCGAAATTCAACAAAAGACGCCTATAAGAGTACTACATCGCCGACCTCTGCATACACGTCCTCGAACTGTATACAGTCTTAAAGCATCAGTTTATGCGCTAAATAAACATTTAGTAATACTTGATGTCGTTACACAAGCAGGGACATATATAAAAGAACTTGTTCATGGGGAGTTCGGACGCACAACACCATCAGTGTCATCATTGATTGGCCAGCCTATTGATATCGTAGCACTTGACGTAATGGAAATAGATTTAGATTGGCCCCCGCCAGTGGCATATATATAATCAAGAGATATTCATTTATAAAAAGACCAGTTGTACCAGTTTGTACCAGTTTTGTTTATTAAAATTTCATATTAAGACAAACCCAACTTGATGTAATGCTAATTGCTTTCAATTTCTGCTTTAATGTCTGGCATTGGCGATACCCCATCTTTGTTCACAATAGCTACTTTGAAATTCTTTTGATTTATCACAAGACGTTTCTGGATTTCCTTAACGCAATGCTCAAGAATTTTATAAGCTTCATCTTTGTTTAGTCCAGCTTTGTATTCCCTATCAAAAATACTTTGGCAGAACATAGCACCATAGCCTTGACCGCTGTACTTTACCTCAACAGAATTAGCCAAGTAGTCAAGGAAGTACAATGCCGATTTCCGCGATTGCTCATCGTATCTGTAAAAAGAATGTTTATAGTTCAATCTTAAAAATCTCAAATTGGCAGTACAGCACTTACCCCGCAATCATCATATTCACTTGGTAGGGTGTTCTGCTACGAAGGTAGTCTGCAAGATTTTTACGAGTAAAGTGCGCAGCCTCCTTGGGAGACAACTCATAGTTATTGCGCATTTTGTAAAGGGCAATATTTTTTGAAATGAACTCTGTAAATTGAACGGTATCACCAGATTCGCCCATTGTTGCAAAAACAACACTGTCGGAAATCTTGTGGATTTTATTTTCATCTGGAAGAATTTAATTTACTTGTATTTTAAGAGTAGAAACGGTGCGATTTTATTTACCTTCTTTCATTACAACTATAGACCGGGCCTGAGTTGTATCGGCAGCAACAATGGCAAAATCCTCTCCACGTATGCCCAAAATTGTCTCCATTGCTTTGAATTATATTTATTTGTTGTACAAATGCGGAAAAATTGCAAACAGAATTTTTTTATAGCCGGGAATGACAAGCTAATTCAGCAGTTTATCATTGGCAGTGAAGTTGGCTGCTTTAATGACACTGTCGATAGTAAAGTGTCAGTAGGG
>JAPVRG010203607.1:0-11322 GCA_029783565.1 Rhagoletis cerasi | reverse complement strand
TACTGATTGGAACAACAGGACACGAGTTGTTCCATGGGAAAAGGAAGACAACTTTTTTCAAAATCAGTCCGTCTTATTCAAACAGTGGCATGACCTTACTCCGGCTTCTTTTTCTCACTAAAATAGCCCTGTGTACATTTTCGGTATGCTGGAATATCCTAACTATGTAAAATGGAAGCGTTTTTTGTAAATGATTCATCAAACCCGCCACCAATAAGATAAAGCGAAGACTCCATGATGAGCTTTAAATAATTTAGACGAACTGTGATTTGGAGAACCCGGTAACAACGTTCCAATGTGAAGAAAAGTAGAAAAGGTATGGATTAAAGGACGGTGAAAATTATGATGATAGGCTTGAGCACAAGCGAATTATTTCTAGCGCAGCGCTTTAAAGCTCACTACATTTACATCCAGAATCTAAGCCATGTCAAAGCAAGGTAACTGCGGATAATATACCGGATGTTTCAAAGAATTAAGGGCAAGGCAGTTGTCAACACTTGTTTTTAACTTCAGTTATCATTGACCAATGATCGTCATTAGCTGCGACTTTAGAAGAGTTTTAGAAGCTACTAAAACCGCCTGCGATCCACCTGGCCCAGGAGACCTTTCAGCTGCATAGGTACGCGTGGCTAGGTACTCGCTTAATGCTCGCTGAGGTGACGGACCAAAAGTAGCAAGGTATTCTCATCCACTCTCCCCGCGGGCTCTACATTAATTAAGCCTCGCATTGCCAATTCCTCAGCCATGGAACTTGCTGAAACGACACTGCGTCCTGCTACCCAAAACAGGTTTGATTGCATAGTATATAGTTGTGTGCGAAGGGAAAGCCAGGCAATAGCTGACGAGTTTCAAGCGAATCGTTAATCACTTTGAAGCATATTTAGATTAGATTAGATTAGATTAGATTTAGAGGAGGGAGCAGGTCATCTAGTTACCGCAACCGAAGCGATCTATTGTAACAAACCTCTATTCAACTACAGGTCATCTTTGATCCACGTATTGCTAAGAAACCTCGCGAGGTCCTTTGGCTGAATGCCATTCAAGTAGGTCGTGGGCTTCTAGGTACGGTGATGCTAGGAAGCGAAGTCTGATCCTGGTAAGGGCTGCACAGTGGCACATAATGTGCTCTGCTATTTCCTGTTTTTCATTACACAAACTACACTGGTCAGAGTTGACAACTCATATGTTTGACAAGAGTTCCATTACCCTACAGTGGCCAGTAAGAAAGCCTGTAACAATTCTTACTTCATGCCTGCTGAGGTGAAGGAGTTCTTTCGTTCTCCTTACTGATATATCCGGAATAAAGGACTTGGCCTGTATGTTACCTTCCGTATTTGTCCAGTAATGTTGTGCTTTGTTCTTCATCCAAATATAGTAGTTTGGTCTGACGGAGCTCCATGGCAGACCAGCAAAGGGTCCTGGGCCTATGAATCCCTGTGCAGCCGCTTTCCTGGCGAGAATATCTGCCACTTCATTCCCCATGACTCCACTGTGTCCCTGTACCCATATAAGGTATACCCGGTTCCTGGAGGCGATCAGTATTAAAAGTTGAAGACAGTCCCATACCAGCTCGTGCGCTTTAAGAGCGAGGAGCTCCGCTCTGCTGTCCGAGTGTATGTAGATGTGTTTTTTGGTTGCCATACTTTCTAAATACTGCCTCAGACAAAGTTCAATGGCGTAAACCTCGGCCTGATAGACAGAGTTACCTTGCCCAATGCTGTTGAAAAGGAGCAGTCTGGGTCGTATGCCGTAGACTCTTGCTCCACCGCCGTGGTCAGTCTTTGAGCCGTCAGTATACCAGATGTGGCTATCCTTCCGGGGTTTAGGTTGTTCGTTGTCCCAGTTATTCCTGTCGGGGGAAAACACCTTGAAGTTATCTAAAAAGTTAAACCTCTGAAGGCACAGGTCCACAAAACTTATGCGCAACCCATCTTCTTGCTCTATAACCCTGAGGGTAGAAGGGTGTACATTAGAGCGTCTCGACTTACAGGCGAAATAAAAAAGTTCCCCGTACACCCCCTCATATGAAGTGTTTTTGAAAGGCATTTAAAAAAAAAAAAAATTGTTTTTTTGGACAACCCTAGTAGTCGCCCAATTACATTTTTCTTCATATCTGCGGCATTTATAGTCGGGTTTTAAAGTGTGATACACCAATGTTTTTGTCCCAAGGAGGGGGGTTTTCCTACGGAAGTTCATTGACCTCTTGTGTTCCATAAAAAAAAAAAACAAAAAAAAGTTGGTTGGCAAACTTTTTTTTTTGCCTGTAAGGCGATACGCTCTAATTTTTTTTATGGGGCACATGAGGTCAATGAACTTGAGGTCAATGAACTGAAAACCCCCTGCTTGAGACAAAAACATGGGTGTATCAAACTTTAAAATCCGACTATAAATGAAGACGATATGAAGAAAAATGTAATTGGGCGACTACTAGGGTTGTCCAACATTTTTTTTTATAATTTTTTTAAATGCATTTCAAAAACACTTCATATGAGGGTGTTTACGGCGAACTTTTTTTCGATACGGTCTAGTTTACATTAGGGTGGTCCAAAATAAGTAAAGTCGCAAATTTAATGCTCTCACCCCCTAGGATTGTTCTATACCGAAAAAAAGTAAAACCCTGTTTTTTTATTTTAAAATCAATATATATTTAGAGGTCGCTCAAAGCGCTCAAAATTTCCCATGTATTTTGTATGGGGATAAAAAGAGAAGAAATGGCATAGAATCCATGAAAATCAGAATTTTTCCTTCTGGAAACTCTGCTTCTCTTCAGAAGACTTCACAAAATAATGCCCAATTGTTTATTTAAACTTTTTTTAATTTTACCTATTTTTTAGGGTCTCCGAAAAATCCAAAAAAATCCAAAATACAAAAAGAAACGTTAAAAAGCATTTCTTACTATTTTTCCACATTCAAAATATGTTTAAATAAAAATTGGGCATTATTCTCTGAAGTCTTTTGAAGGGAAGTAAGGTTTTCGGATTGAAAAATTTTGATTTTCATGGATTCTATGCCATTTCTACGAAAAGTCTTTTTTCCCCATACAAAATACATGGGAAACTTTAAATATATATTTTTTTTATTTTATAACAAAATAACAGGGGTATACTTTTTTTTCGGTATAGAATAATCCTAGGAGGTGAGAGCATTGAATTTCTGACTTTACTTTTCTCCCATACATTTTTGGACCACCCTAGTGTACATGCTTCTTGTCCTCTACACTGTCCCCTGAGATGAGCCTTCTTGATTACAATGTGTAGGGGAGGCAGGTCAAGAAGCACCTCGAGAGCCGCAGTTGGTGATGTTCTCATCGCGCCAGTGATGCCCACGCAGGTCAGTCTCTGTAGCTTACTGAGCTTATTTCGGGATGAATAGCCAATAAACTGTTTTATTTATGATAGCAGCCATCCGTCAGACGCTACACTAGGCCCTGGTTCCACAAGAAATACCACAAACGGTACTTCTATTAGAGGATGTGAGCGCGAGAGCGTATGAATAGGCCTAGTGACCTGCAGAAAGTTTGTGGCGATACAAACTTTTTCAATCACATTAAACGGGAAAGAAGTTGCATTTCGTCGAAGTAATCGATAGCAATAACTAAAACCAAATGCAGCAATAAATTAAAAGCCAATGTTTTTTATTTTCATTTTGGCAATCCATCAAAGCCGCGAGAGGTGGCTACGAGAACTCTATTGAACAGACAAGAAGAAATCACAAAACCAACAACAACATTAGGGAAGCACTCCCAGCTAAGGCACAGCACTAAATTGCGTGAAAACGAGTAAATTGCGGCGGTGTCGGCGGCGACGGCGGCGCTGCTGTTTGCTGTTGATATCTCAATTATTGTCACTGCATATCCTTATATGCTTGCAACGCATATTTGCCAGCAATTGTAGATGCCGTGACAACAAAAAAAAAACAAGAGAATGAAGAAGAAAAAAAATCACTTATCAGCAATGCGAGTGCGAATTAAATGTAGAATGGCTTTTATTTTGTTTGTGTTATTTTTTATTTGGCTTTTGAAATTGACAGTAGTCAACAGTTTAAACGCGCTCCTGTTGTTGCTGTTGCCAGTGATCATCATCGATGCTGCAAACGAAATTGTTGCAAACGTACATGAGAGAATTTTAAACATTTTACACGACGTTGCATGTAATGTGGCAAGCCACAAGAAGGCAATGAAAGAAAATGAATGTAAGTAAGTATTTATTCTGTGGAAATCACCAAATTGCAGCGCAACTAAGATGGCAAGATCGAACGCTTAGTAACAGAAAATCAGTGATTCCTACACAAGCTTGACAAGGTTTGAAGTTGCTTGTGCATTGACATAATTTTACCCAATTTTATTTTTGTCCTACTTGGCTTAACCACTTTTACTCTCTTCGAATTGCAACCCAATTTTTAGTACCCTTACAAAACATATACTTTAGCTGCTGCAAGAGCATGTTTTGAATTATGCCTCGGCCGTCGTGCAGAGCATACATACTCGTATATACATATGTACATTAGAGTGGACCAAAAAAATTTTTTTTTTCAGCTATCCCCCAAAACTGAAGAATATCGAAAATAAGGGGACCCGTATTTTTTTATTTTGCTATCGGTTAAGATTTACCCGTGCTGCCGGGCCTTGAAGTTTTCCATATATTTTATATGGAGAAAATAAATGTTTTCGTAGAATTGCTATAAAATCGTTTGTTATATTTTTTTAGATCGAATAAAAATATTACCCTTTCGAAATCTTCAAAAAATATAATTATGATGCCATTTAACTTTAATCTTATTTTCCATTTTCTATAATTTTGGGGGGTGACAGCAAAAATATTCCAAAAAGTTGATTTTCCTGTGTATTTTTGGACCACCCTAATGTAAATAGATGGCAAATAGCAAACGAGTACATATGGAGCATTCCAGCTCAATTAGAACACCATTTGGCTGTAGTATATTCTATTTTCTTATGTTATAGTACCGATTGAGAGAGGCCTTCCTGATTTTTTTAAATTCTTTTTTGTCCAGCCGTTTTCGAGATATCGATATTTGAAAAAAAAAACGTTGCTTATTTAAATGCCCATAATTTTGCGAAAAATGGGCCGATTGGGACCTTTTTTTGAAATTTTTCTTTTTCAAAACACTTATCGAGTATAAAAATGAAACAAGTTTAAAACCGTATTTCTATAAAATTTCTATAAAATGTTCAAATTTTTAATATAAAAAGTTTATTTCCAAAAAAAGCCCCCGTACGGATCGATTTACTTGAAATTTTTTTTTTAAATCTGTCACTCATTCTGCAACCTGGGAGCTATTCTTCCGAATTTTAAAAATTTCATACTTTTTATTCAGAATTTCTAAAAACTGTTTGGATATGCAATTGTATTCTAGTGTAGAAAAAAAGTGAAAGTTGGAAGTATTAGCACTTACCGTTGATTTTTGGTTTTTTTTTTTTAATTTTCTTCGTAAAAAAAAATTGTCGAACATAAGTAGTTACTTTGTATGAAAAAAAATGCACAACACCCTCAACCAAAAAAAAAAAATTTGTCACAAACCAACGGTAAGTCCCAGCTACTTAAAATTTGCACTATACTAAAATTTAATGGACTACAAATCGCTTCAAGACTGCATGCTAAATTTGTTTATTTTCTATTCAGCTTAAAGTTTGCAAAAATATCGTTTAAAAAATGCGTCAGATACGAGAATCTAAAAATTGGCCAACTAGAAAAAGTTTACGTATAAGTTTATCTGCAGAGTAGAGTGGCCACTTTGATGGTTGCTTTTTTTGTCAACCAAAAGAAAATAACCCAGGGACCGTAACGGTAATGATCTTTATAATAAAAGTCATAAGTTAACTGTTAAAATATGATTTATATTTTTTCGATCAAATTTAATCGTTATTTTTTGATTTTTATTTTTTCGGACGTGAATAATCGTTACATATTCATATTTTTCATATTAATTTCATATTCATATTTTTTCGATCAAATTTAATCGTTATTTTATAGTTTTTATTTTTTCGATCAAAAAATAATCGTTATTTTTGAATTTTATTTTTTCGATCAAAAAATATTTAAATGCATCCTAAAAAAGCATCTCGGTTAAAAATTATCGAAAAAAATAAAAGTACAAAATAACAAAATTTTTTGATCGAAAAAATCAAAATCACAAAATAACGATTAAATTTGACCAAAAAAATAAAAATCAAAATTTACCGATTATTCTTTTTCGAAAAACCAAAAATCACAAAATAGGGATTAAATTTGACCAAAACAATAAAAATTAAAAATTAACTATTGTTTTCTGATCGAAAAATATAAGTCATGATATTTAACACTTATTTTCGGTCCCTGGTTAAAAGTGATCGAAAAATAAAAATATAAAATAACGATTACTATTTTATGGAAAAGATAAAAATCAGCAAATAACGATTAAATTTGACCAAAAAAATAAAAATCCAAATTTAACGATTATTCCTTCTCCAGAAACTGAAAATCACAAATTAACTGTTAACGACTAAATTTGACCGAAAAAATCCAAGTTAAAGATTACTCCTGATCGAAAAAATAAAAATAAAAAAATAATGATTATTTTTTGATCGGTCCCTGGTTAAAAATTATCGAAAAAAGTAAAAATACAAAATAACGATTATTTTTTTTACCGAAAAAATAAAAATCACAAAATAACGCTTTAGCTAGACCGAAAAAATAAAAGATCTAAATTTAACGATTATTCTTTCTCGAAAAACTAAAAATCACAAATTAACGATTAAATTTGACCGAAAAAATAAATATCTAAATTTAACGATTATTGTTGATCGAAAACAAAAATTACAAATTAGCGATTAAATTTGACCGAAAAAATAAAAATCCAAATTTGAAGATAATTCTTGATCGAAAAGAAAATAATAATATTTAACGGTTATTTTCGGTTCCTGGTTAAAAATGATCGAAAAAATAAAAATCACAAAATAACGATTATATTTTATCGAAAAAATAAAAATCACAAATTAACGATTAAATTTGACCGAAAAAATAAAAATCCAAATTTAACGAATATTTTTTTTATGGAAAATATAAAAATCACAAAATAATGATATTTGACAGAAAAAATAAAAATCCAAATTCTTGATCGAAAAATAAAAATCATAACATTTAGGTTATTTTCCATCTCTGGAATAATTTTTTTTTATCAAAAAAATAAAAATCACAAAATAACGATTAAATTTGACCGAAAAAATAAAAATCCAAATTTAATAATTATTCTTGAACGAAAAAACAAAAATAAAAAAATAACGATTTTACAATAGATAACGTTTATTTTCGGTCCCTGGCATAACCGATTACAATCGGTTTTTTCGATTAATCGTGCCATTATTACTCGCGGGTCGTGTCTGGTGTGACATGGTTGCCCTTCCATATCCATCTCCAATGATGCAAGACCAGCTTGAAAAGAGTTCAAGCGCGCATTTTTTCGATCTATGAAATGGCTTTTACATACCTACATATCTTTTCACGCAAGTATGTATATTTGTTTAAGCACAAAATTAATTTATTTGTATACATATGTATTAGTATTTTCATCAAAAGTTGGCTGAATGCGTATGAAAAAGTGAGGGGTGGTCGTCGTCACATTCGATTGCGTTTTATTGCGTTTTATTGCGGTCACATTGTGGCTACTTGCAAACGAGCACGAAGAGTCACAAAGCTAGTGAGTGAGCTCGTTGGCGAGTCGATGATATATTGTTGCTCATTAGCATTTGGCCGAATTGGTTTTTTATTAAACTTTTTTTAGGTAAATTTTTTATGGTCGATTTTTGTGTTTAAATTTAATTTTTTTATTTATCCGTTTTCTGCTCTGGTATGTCATTGCCTTCCTGTCGTCAAGGCCCACGCCCTGTATGCAGTTACAACAGTTAACCGCGCAGCGCAACCCTTTCAGCGGCTGTTGATTTACATATTTCATTGATATATTTTACAACCTCAAACCGTTTATGCGTTTATTTATTGTTTTTTTTTCATAGCCTCTTTTTTATTGATCACCTGTGGTCACAGGTGTCTGCTTCCGTTGCCTTTTTGCTGCTGCTCGTTAACTCTTTCACTTATTCCCCTAGCCTATCTTCTTACTTATTCTCTAGTTTTTTTTTTTTGTATTTCTGAATTTCCAATTGTTTCCCTCATTTTTTACAACACCCCTCTTTCATTGCTATCTCAAATGCTTACCATCGTTTTTATTATTGTCATTTATCTAAGCAGTTAACCAAATGTCAGTTGCGTTTTCTGGTCAATTGTTTCGAAATTAATTCAATACGTTTACATGCACAAATATTCCATGGTATTGGGAATTTGCATATTTCGAATCAAATAAAATAAAGTATGATATGTACATATATAATTTTGTAAGAATTGAAATTTTTATGATAATAAAAGTTTGAAGTGAACAAAAATTTGATGGAAGGGTTAGTTTTGCTACACTGTGGTATAGCCATTTTAGGGTTAGGTTTATGTAAACAAGAATTATGTTTGAAGTGTATTTATAGAAAACAGGGACCGAAAATAATGATTGTCTTTAAATTTTCAATGAAAAATTAAAAGATTCCAAAAATCGTAGAGCAGTTTCGAATATATACAGGGTGTCCAAGAAGTATCACGACAAACTTGAGGAGAAGGTAAGAGGGGGGTGAGCTCCATGATAAACAAAAAATTTTCAGGTAAAAGTGTCACCGTTTTTGAAATTTCAAATTTTTTGTTTGAATTAAAAAAAAAAATGTCATGTATTTTCTTAAATTATATGTAAATATAAATTTTTTTTTTAATTTAAATGCTGTTAAAAAATACGTTTTTTCTTAAATTCAAAATAAACTTAAAAATTTAAAAAACGGTGACACTTTTACGTGAAAAATTTTTGCTTATCACGGAGCTCACCGCCCACCTACCTTCTCCTTCTTGGAAATCCTGTATATGGGCATATCTCAGGAACTTTTGATTTTCAATATTTTGAAAAAAATAAATAAATAAAAAAAGTAGCAGCATCTAACCGAATCCACCTTATTTTTTGAAACTTGAAACGTAAGTTAAAAAATATGGAAACCCAGTTTTGAAGCTCGGTAATGTAAAAAAAAGAATAATAAAAAAATAATTACCGTGGTCGTCACGTAAATAGCACAAATTTATCTTTTAAAATATTCACAATGTTTTACGTAATATATTTTTTTCATTAGTTAAAAAAAATATAGTGGGTTCGATAACATAAAGCACTTAAGTCAAGGTTTAGCATTTTATGCAGAATTCACGAAAATTCGATTCATTTTCCATTCAAAAGGAATTTTTCCAACATACTTTCGCCTTGATAACTAGTTTAAACTTTATTCCTGAATATCCTTGAAAATTCGCCATATTTATTTTTGAAAAAAAAACTATACGTTAAAGAATAATATACACATGACCACATCCTTGTATCTCATCCCTTCAACTTTATTAGGTCAAAATAATAAAAATTATTAAAAGGGCATTTTCAATCTTTATTCGTCCTTGTGAAAAAAAAATTTATTTAATTTTTTAATTTACAGAATTTTCTCTTTCATTTCGTACCTTTATTTTTATTCTACATTGCACTGAATTTTTTAAATAATTTTTTGAATTATTTATACTTTTAAAATTTCAAAGTTTTTTAAAAAGAAATCCTGACGTCAGGCCCCTAGCTTCGTGAGTTTATTGATTTTTTCGTGTGTTTTGCAATTTTTTGATTTTTGTCGCACGGTGTAATCATATATCGAGTTATATTTTCTTGATCAAAAATAAAACTATTTTTCCGAGTGTTACTTTTTTCGCTCTGAACTATTGATTATCTTATGAATTGTTGTTTTTTGTTCAAAATAATCATTATTTATAAGTATTTTTTTCGTTAAAAAAAATAATTGTTTTTTGAGTTTTACTTTTTCCTTCAAAAATAATGATTATTTTTTAAGTTTTATTTTTTTGATTGAAAATAGCACTCATTTCTTGAATGTTATTTTATCTCTCAGAAAAAAAATTAAATTTAAAGTTTTATTTTTATTTAGGCAGATCGAAAAACTCAATACGCCACCACGCTTTTCTAATAAATCTTTAATGGTATATATTTTTTTTACTATGCTCTGCGTCGTCTGACGAAATTCGGCGAGAATAGATTTATTTTTAATATTGCCGTTGCCGCCGGTCGACAAAATCAATATCAATATAAAATTAGCTTTGTTTCTTTACTTTTCAAGCAGATAATTATCAAGAAATAGAAGAATGGGACAATTGACAGTTTCATCTTTTCGCTTATGTTTTCTTATATTTTTCATTTGTCAATCAGCTGATGCGAAATGTTGCAACGAATATCACCCGATGGCATCGCTCCGTCCGACGAAATTCGCTCAGCGAATCGGTTCTGCGATCTTTCAATTTTTGAGACCAAAGAAGGAAGAGCCGTTTTTCGTGGATATGCCTAAACAGTGGAATTACGGATCACAGATATGTACAATAGGGCGGAGTAATTTGTTCGGAACAAAATTTTCGAAGAAAGTGTATAACAAATTCAAATTCTACGATTAATTCTAAGCAAAAATGGCGAACAAACTATATAACAAAAATGACGCTTGACTCTCCCAATTTTCAAAAGAAAAAGCAGTATATTGTAACTTTCTTGGTCGAAATTTATTTATTATTTATTATTTATTTTATATTTGTTTTTTCGGTTTTGTGAAATAGTTTCTTAAATATGAACAAAACCCAAAATTTTGTAAATGAAAAATTAATTTCGTTCAGAAAAAATTATAATACACTGATTTTTCTTTTAAAAATTGACAGGGTCAAACGTAATTTTTAGTATATAGTTTATTCACCATTTTTGTTTAGAATCGCAGGTAGAATTCGAATATGCCATACTCTTTTTTCCCCCCGAAATTAAATTACTCCGCCCTAATGTGCAACCATATTATTTCTTCCATATCTATTCCTCGGCCAAAGTGGTTTTCTTCTATCTGCTTACAGCGAACATTTAACACATTTTCTAAATTTCTCAGATTTTTATTAGCCGATCGAATTAGTTTATTTAGAATATGCCCCTGATTTTGCCACTTCTTCTAACTGCTGCATAAATTTTCTACATTTAGAAATCATGATTGGATTTTTTTTAACTATCAACCAGCCTCACTGCTGAAACATTGTTCTGGTGTCCTAAGTTTAACCCCTCCTTTATGCTTTCTTTCTTCTGCAGTCTGCGGAACTTTACTTTCCACAACAATACGGTAAATGTTGCAAATGTTTTGAAAGTTGTGTGAATTAATTAAAATGACAGTACAGGCAGGCGATACAC